>CAUYLG010064606.1:0-56387 GCA_963573385.1 Cacajao melanocephalus
TCCATCTGTTTGTGTCCTCTCTTATTTCCTTGAGCAGTGGTTTGTAGTTCTCCTTGGAGAGATCTTTTACATCCTTTGTTAGTTGTATTTCTAGGTATTTTATTCTCTTTGTAGCAATTGTAAATGGGAGTTTGCTCATGATTTGGCTCTCTGTTTATTGTTAGTGTATAGAAATGCTTGTGATTTCTACACATTGATTTTTGTATCCTGAGACTTTGCCAAAGTTGCTTATCAACTTAAGGAGGTTTTGGGCTAAGATGATGGGATCTTCCAAATATACGATCATGTCGTCTGCAAATAGGGACAATTTGACTTCTTCTTTTCCTAATTGAATGCCCTTTATTTCTTTTTCTTGTCTAATTACTCTGGCTAGAACTTCTAATACTATATTGAATAGGAGTGGTGAGAGAGGGCATCCTTGTCTAATGCCAGTCTTTAAAGGGAATGCTTCTAGTTTTTGCCCATTTAGTATGATATTGGCTGTGGGTTTGTCATAAATAGCTTTTATTATTTTGAGATACATTCCATTGATACCTAGTTTATTGAGAGTTTTTAGCATAAAGGGCTGTTGAATTTTGTTAAAGGCCTTCTCGGCATCTACTGAGATAATCACGTGGTTTTTTGTCTTTGGTTCTGTTTATGTGGTGAATTAGGCTTATAGATTTGCATATGTTGAACCAGCTTTACATTCCCAGGATGAAGCCTTCTTGATCATGGTGCATAAGCTTTTTGATGTGCTGTTGGATTCAGTTTGCCAGTATTTTATTGAAGATTTTTGCATCAATGTTCATCATGGATATTGGCCTGTAGTTTTCTTTTTTAGTTGTATCTCTGCCAGGTTTTGGTATCAGGATGATATTGGTCTCATGGAAAGAGTTAGGGAGGATTCCCTCTTTTTGTATTGTTTGGCATAGTTTCAACAGGAATGGTACCAGCTCCTCTTTGTACATCTGGTAGAAATTGGCTGTGAACCCATCTGGACTTGGACTTTTTTTGGTTTGTAGGCTATTAATTGCTGCCTTGACTTCAGACCTTGTTATTGGTCTATTCAGGATTTCAACTTCTCCTGGCTTAGTCTTGGGAGTGTGCAAGTGTCCAGGAATTTATCCATTTCTTTCAGATTTACTGGTTTATGTGCATAGAGCTGTTTGTAGTAATCTCTGATGGTAGTTTGTATTTCCGAGGAATCAGTGGTGATCTCCCCTTTATCATTTTTTATTGCATATATTCCATTCTCCTCTCTTTTCATTTTTATTAGTCTAGCTAGCAGTCTGTCTGTTTTGTTGATCTTTTCAAAAAACCAGCTCCTGGATTTATTTTTTGAAGGGTTTTTTGTGTCTCCATCTCCTTCAGTTCTGCTCTGATCTTAATTATTTCCTGTCTTCTGCTTGCTTTTATGTTTTTTCTACCTTGCTCCTCTAGCTCTTTCAATTTTGATGATAGGATGTTGATTTTAGATCTTTCCTTGTTTCTTATGTGGGCATTTGTTGCTATAAATTTTCCTCTAGACACTGCTTTAAATGTGTCCCATAGATTCTAGTACATTGTGTCTTCATTCTTGTTGGTTTCCAAGAACATTTTTATTTCTGCCTTCATTTCATTGTTTATCCATTTGTCATTCAGGAGCAAGTTGTTCAGTTTCCATGTGATTGTACGGTTCTGAGTTAGTTTCTGAATCCTGAGTTCTAATTTGATTGCACTGTGGTCTGAGAGACTATTTGTTATGATTTCTCTTCTTTTGCATTTGCTGAGGAGTGATATACTTCCAATTATGTGGTCAATTTTAGAGTAAGTCTGATGTGGTGCTGAGAGGAATGTATATTCTGTGGATTTGGTCTATTAGGTACGCTTGGTCTAGATTTGTGTTCAAGTCCTGGATATCCTTGTTGACTTTCTGTCTCGTTGATCTGTCCAATATTGTCAGTAGAGTGTTAAAGTCTCCCACTATTATTGTGCGGGAGTCTAAGTCTCTTTGTAAGTCATTAAGAACTTGCTTTATGTATCTGGGTGCTCCTGTATTAGGTGCATATATATTTAGGATTGTTAGCTCTTCTTGTTGCATTGATCCTTACCATTATGTAATGCCCTTCTTTGTCTCTTTTGATCTTTCTTGGCTTAAAGTCTATTTTATCAGAGACTGGGATTGCTACCCCTGCTTTTTTTTGCTCTCCATTTGCTTGGTAGATCTTCTTCCATCCCTTTATTTTGAGTCTATGTGAGTCTTTGCATGTGAGATGGGTCTCCTGAATACAGCACACCATTGGATCTTGACTTTTTATCCAGTTTGCCAGTCTGTGTCTTTTGATTGGGGCATTTAGGCTGTTTATATTCAATGTTAATATTGTTATATTTGAATTTGATCCTGCCATTTTGTTACTGGCTGGTTGCTTTGCCCGTTAGTTGATGTGGTTTCTTCATTGTGTCATTGTTCTTTACCATTTGGTTTGTTTTTGCAGTGGCTGTTACTGATTGTTCCTTTCCGTGTTTAGTACTTCCTTCAGGAGTTCTTGTAAGGCAGGCCTTATAGTGACGAAATCTCTCAGCAATTGCTTGTCCGTAAAGGATTTTATTTCTCCTTCACTTATGAAGTTTAATTTGGCCAGATATGAAATTCTGGGTTGAAAGTTCTTTTCTTTAAGGATGTTGAATATTGGCCCCCACTCCCTTCTAACTTCTAGAGTTTCTGCTGAGAGATCCACTGTGAGTCTGATGGTTCCTTTGCGGGTGACTCAGCCTTTCTCTCTGGCTGCCCTTAGGATTTTTTCCTTCATTTCAACCCTGGTGAATCTGATGATTATGTGCCTTGGGGTTGCTCTTCTTGAGGAATATCTTTGTGGTGTTCTCTGTATTTCCTGGATTTGAATGTTGGCCTGCCTTGTCAGGTTGGGGAAGTTCTCTTGGATAATAACCTGAAGAGTGTTTTCCAACTTGGATTCATTCAGGTACACTGATCAAGCGTAGATGAGATCTTTTCACATAATCCCATAGTTCCTGGAGGCTTTGTTAGTTGTTTTTCATTCTTTTTTCTCTAATCTTGCCTTCTCATTTTATTTCACTGATTTGATCGTCTATCTCTGACATCCTTTCTTCTGTTTGATCTATTTGGCTGTTGAAATTTGTGCATGCCTCACGAAGTTCTCGTGCTGTTTTTTTCACTCCATCAAGTCATTTATGTTCTTCTCTAAGCTGGTTATTCCAGTTAGCATTTCGTCTAACCTTTTTTCAGAGTTCTTAGTTTCTTTGCATTGGGTTAGAACATGGTCTTTTAACTCAGAGAAGTTTGTTATTATCCACCTTCTGAAGCCTGCTTCTGTCAATTCATCAAACTCATTTTCTGTCTTATTTTGTTCCCTTGATGGTGAGGAGTTGATCTCTGGGAGGGGTAGAGGTGTTCTGGTCTTTGAAGGTTTCATCCTTTTTGCGCTGTTTTGTTCCCATCTTTGTGGATTTATCTCCCTTTGATCTTTGAAGTTGGTGATTTCAGGAGAAATCGGAGTGGACATTCTTTCTGTTGCAGTTGGAGCTATATCTTTTTTGGCCTGTAGAGGTGCTGCTGGGCTGCCTCGGATTCAGTCAGGTTGCTGGGTTGGTAGTCTTCCCCTGGGGTTTGTTTGCAGGTGAAATTAGCCTTGCCTTTCCAATGGCATCTCTCCTTCCCCTTCCAATGGCATCTCTCCTTCCCCATGCTCAATCTTCCTGGTTGGGGTCAAACTGGTGTATTTGCTGGTGTATTTGCTGCCAACCTGTCTGGCGTGAGGGCTTCAGTTTGAGTTTTGTGGGGGTTGGGGCCTGCCAGGCCTTATGACCTGTTTCCCTGCTTTCAGCTCTGCCTCTTTCTGTGGGACGGTTGTTCTGTCCTGCTGGCGTTAGTCCAAACTTCCGCCCAGATCCGACCAACAACTTGCAGCACCAGGCAGGAGCCGTCGCTCAGATTTGCACTGACAACCCATGGTGCCCCTCAGTCTGGCGGGGCTCTCGTGGACCATGGGTTGCAGGAGGGATGAGGCTTCTGGGATCCGAATCAGAGGACCAAGGGGGTGAAGTTCCCCAACCCTCCGAGCCAGCTACACATTCCAGGTGGGGACGTGCCCCGCCCTGTCTTGGTTCGTTCTCTCTGAACAGCTCTTGCCCTGCTTTAGCTCCCTCCCTGGGCTATTTTCAGATCCTTCCAGTCCCCTGAAATGAACCTGACACCTCACTTGGAATCATGAAGTCCTCTAGACCTCTGCGTCTCATTTGCTGGGAGCTGCGTTCCCGTGTTGCCTCCTGTCAGCTGTCTTGGTGCCGCCTCCCTCTGTGTGCAAGTTTAAAGCTTGCATAGCCTCTTACCTGACGGTTTTCTTCTGTCATGTCTTGTACTGCATCAAATCTTGTAAAGTTTTCATTCCCTACAACCATCAGATAAGTGTTTAATTCTTTCTGCTGCATTTTCTACAATATAATTTTTTTACATCAACTCATCCACCTTTTGTTGTAAGACTTGAGACATTTGCTCCAAAGTACTGCGCTGTTGTTCTGACGGATTTACTAACTAACCCTTGCCTGGGCCATAGTTTCAAAGGACTGTCTTTGCATGACAGAGCCAACTCTCAGGCCAAAAGCCTGGTGTTTCCGCCATGAAAAGGCAGGGTCTTCACCCGACGGTCTCCCGCTTTCCCCACAGGCGAGGGCTGCATTGCCCTTCGGTTAGAGGCCACAGAAACGCAGCTGCCCATCTACACACCTCTCACCCACCATGGGGAGATGACAGGCCACTTCCAGGGGGAGATCAAGCTGCAGACCTCTCAGGGCAAGAAGAGGGAGAAGCTCTATGGTAAGCAGCAAGCCCCTCCCCAGCGCCCTCTTCAGCCACCCCCCAACCCCCTGCCTTAGGGACAGGAACGTGCTTTCCCAGCAAAGCCCTCAAATATTCTCTCTGCTGTGGCCTCAGAGCAGAAATCCAGCACTGGAAAGATCTCAGACAACCTGGCCCGACCCTCACTGGACTCAAAAATTTCCCAAGAGATCCCAACACCCATCGTGCCCAGATCGCCCTCCCCACCCTGTGGATTTTTCAGGGCCCTGAACCTTACCTATCAGCGTTTAGGCTTTGTCATTCCCCCATTAGCATCTCCGCCAAAAGAAGGACCCAGGGTACCAGGTGAACCTACCTCTTGTTAAGTGGTTCCTTCCAGGCTGTCTGAGAAGTCCAAAACAACGGCTGCAGTTGAGATATAGAATTTCTTGGGTGACCTTTGCTTGTCCAAACAGCCACAGGGTGCCCATTCCCATATACAAACAGACCTTGTACATGCCTAAATCCTGCCCTCATGGTGCCCACCCCGGTTTCTGTACCTTCCAAACTGCTTTTTTTTTTTTTGAGATGGAGTCTCACTCTGTCACCCAGGCTGGAGTGCAGTGGCACGATCTCGGCTCACTGCAGCCTCCATTTTCAGGGTTCAAGTGATTCTCCTGTCCCAGCCTCCAGAGTAGCTGGGACTATAGGCACCTGCCACCACACCCAGCTAATTTTTGTATTTTTACTAGAGATGGGGTTTCACCATGTTGGCCAGGCTGTCTGGAACTCCTGACCTCAAGTGATCCACCTGTCTTAGTCTCCCAAAGTGCTAGGATTACGGGCATGAGCCAGCACACCTGGACTGGATGTTTTTCTTTTTTTTTTTTTTTGAAGACAGGGTCTCATCCTGCAGCCCCAGGCTGGAGTGCAATGGCATGATCTCAGATCACTGCAACCTCTGCCTCCTGGGTTCAAGTGATTCTCCTGCCTCAACCTTCTGAGTAGGTGGGATTACAAGCACCCACCACCATGCCTGGCTAATATTTGTATTTTAGTAGAGACAGGGTTTCACCATGTTGGCCAGGCTGGTCTCAAACGCCTGATCTCAAGTGATCTGCCTGCCGTGGCCTTCCAAAGTGCTGGGATTACAGGCATGCGCCACTGCACCTGGCCTGTTTGTTTTATTTTAATCTGACAAAACATATTTGCCTATTTTGTACATTGCTGAGAGCAATAAGTTGGAAATGTCACATGAAATGACAACTCCGGACCTCAACTCTCGAGCTCTGTAGAGCCATAGCAGGCATACTTAATCAATTACTGAACTCTCACGAGGCCTTAGAATCTTGCTTAACCCACCTCCCCAGGTACCCATTATTCACTGTGCAGCTTCAGCCTGCAAATGGAAACCCCTTTGCCATCCCTCGCCTAAGCTCTGGAAGCTGTGCCCTCACGTGCTCTTTCCTGGCTCTTTCCTTCCAGACTTTGTGAAGACGGAGCGTGATGAGGCCAGTGGGCCAAAGTCCCTGAAGAGCCTCCCCAGCCACGACCCCATGAAGCAGTGGGAACCCACCAGCAGGTAAAGCGGGCGTGGAGTGGGTGTTCGGCGGGGGGATGGATGTCAGCGACTCATGACAAGCCAGCATGGTTTGGCTGAGTGTGATGGCTCACGCCTGTAATCCCAGCACTTTGGGAGCCCAAGATGGATCACTTGAAGTCAGGACTTTGAAACCAGCCTGACCAACATGGTGAAACCCTGTCTCTACTAAAAATACAAAAATTAGCCAGGCGTGGCGGTGCTCACCTGTAATCCCAGCTACTCGGGGGCGGAGGCAGGAGAATCGCTTGAACCCAGGAGGCAGAGGTTGCAGTGAGTCAAGATTTTGCTACTGTACTCCAGCCTGGGTGACAGAGCAAGACTCCATCTCAAAAAAAAAAAAAAAATTAGCTGGGTGTAGTAGTCTTAGCTACTTGGGAGGCTGACGTGGAAGGATTGCTTCAGCCCAGAAGGCTGAGGCTGCAGTGAGCTGTGATTGTGTCGCTGCAGTGAGCTGTGATTGTGTCACTGCACTCCAGCCTAGGTGACAGAGTAAGACCTTGTCTCAAAAAACAAAACAAAACAAAACAAAACAAAACAAAACAAAAAGCACTAGCATGACTCCGCAGACCCAGTGCCTGTGAGAGGTGAACTGGAACACGGAGAAACCAAGGACACAGAACAAGAAGCTGTAGCCCACAAGAGGCGCTCTCCTGCCTCCACTCTGCGAGTCTCCTGATCGCTGTGGAGGTTGGTGTGACTGTGACAAAGCCTGGGAAACTCTAGCGTGATAGGAAGTTCAGCTTGGCTCAGCTAACATTTGTTGAGCCCCTATGATATATCCAGTTCTAGAGAAATCAAGGCAAATTCGGTGCAGTCCCTTACTTAGAACTTGCGGCCTACTGCATGAAGAAGTGGCTGCAGAGAGGATGGAGAGATTCCAAGTCTACAAATGGTGGCTGTGTCTCCCGTGGGACTGAGGACACCAGAAATCATGGGATCTGTGGCCACCAAACCCCACCCTGTCACTAGCAAGAAGAATCACTGGGGGAAAATGCACACCGATTGGTCTTGGCAGAGACTGAACTGAGAACAGTACAGATGATAAAGTCTGTATTAGCAGAGGACAGATGTCCTGGGTAGCAGGGCTGCCCTCACTCACCGATGCGGTCTCGAGTTCCAGAATCAAGTTCTGGTCTCCTTGCTGGCTCAGCAGCCAAGGTGACAGAGCCATGGTAGCAGCAGACACAGCCTGTTCCTCTCCTCCCTCCCTTCCCCCACCACTCCTCCCCATCAACCCTTGCCTTCACCCCAGCCACCCCCACTGCACACGGGAACTCTCATCTCTACATACTCCCTGATCCACTTCCAGCTTCCGAGGTTCACAACCATGGGCACACGCGCATCCCTTTCACTCTCCCTCCCATGACGGTCCCATCAGCAAATGCATCCTGGATCTGAAGTGTCTACTGGGTTCCAGAATCAGGATCAGTGTAGGGAAACAATTTCTTTTCCGTTTTGACTAGTATGAGAATGAGTCTTTCTGTCTTTCTTTTTTTTTTTTTTGAGATGGAATCTCGCTCTGTCACCCAGGCTGGAGTGCTGTAGTGCCATCTCGGCTCACTGCAACCTCCCCCTCCTGGGTTCAAGCAATTCCTGCCTCAACCTCCTGAGTAGCTGGGATTACAGGCGCATGCCACCATGCCCCACTAATTTTTGTATTTTTAGTAGAGACAGGGTTTCACCATGTTGGTCAGACTGGTCTAGAACTCCTGACCGCGTGATCTGCCCACCTCGGCCTCCCAAAGTGCTGCGACTACAGGCATGAGCCACCGTGCCTGGCCATGAGCATTTATTTCTTAAGCAGGCATTAGTGGGGGGAGCAAAGTACAGCTGGGGACCAGCTGGTGGTGCACATGGGAGCTGTGGCGTGTCTCTGCTAGGCTATATACTCAGAACTCAGGTCTCAAGAGGCCGGTACCTGACACAGGGGCAGCGTGCCGTGTGTCTGTTGGGGCCACCTCGCCCGGGGCTGGGCCATCCCCTCCATAGCTTTAAGCTGACTGCCCCCCATTCCAGGCTCCAGCCTTGATGTCTGCGACTTCACACTCGTTTTTCTAAATATGCACGTGGCTGTCTCCGTGCTGAAGCTACACACACAGACGTGGGGCTGACACGTTCCAGAAGAACCCCTGCCAGACTGCCCTGAAAATCCCCTCCTTCCTGCCACCCAGGAAACTCCCACCATCTCTCTGTGCTGACAGCCTTGCCAGCTTCTTACTCCATCCTCTGCACCTGCTCACCAGCCTTCAGACCGTCCAGGAACAGACCAAGGCCCTCTCACCTGGACGCCTTTGCATGTACTCTTACCACTGCCGAGAACACCCTCCCCTTCTTTCTCTCTTATCTGCTTATCTTCTTATCTCAGTTAAAAGACCATCTACTCAGACAGGGCCTCCTGGGGTCACCCAGTGCCCAGTTGGTCCCAATACTTCACTCGTCTCCATCTTTGCCCCTTGTTACTCTGAGACCTCAGCACTACAATGCTGCGTCTCTGTGCCACTGAGCTTGTCTCTCCCATCCAAAGTGAGTTCCAGCAGAGACCACGGCTGCTCACTCACAGCCGTATTCCCTGCTGCTGGCCTGGGGCCGAGTGCTTACAAGGCCCTCAGTAACCACAGTGTCACATGGATAGATGAGTGAATGAATGAATGAATCACTGCCCAAGAGGTGAAGGAGTTGAGGACAACCCAAGAGAGCCCCAGGGTTATCAGAGGACACTTTCTGTGGGCTGGTGCTGACCCCAAGAAGAGAAGGGACCCTGAAATGTGACTCTGTGTCTTCCCTGCAGGGCCCCTCCGTGCAGTGGCTCTAGCATCACCGAAATCATCAATCCCAACTACATGGGTGTGGGGCCCTTTGGGCCGCCAGTGCCCCTGCAAGTGAAGCAGACCTTGTCCCCTGACCAGCAGCCCACAGCCTGGAGCTATGACCAGCCGCCCAAGGACTCCTCGCTCGGGTCCTGCAGGGGAGAAGGTCCTCCCACACCTCCCTGCCAGCCGCCCATCTCACCCAAGAAGTTTTCGTCCTCAACAGCAAACCGGGGTCTCTGCCCCAGGACACAGGAGTCAAGGTGAGCATCCTCTTCATTAAGACGGTTCCCTCCCCTACTTATGAAAGCGCCCTGGGCTTTCACCCTAGAATGGAAGCCTCATGAGAGCCACGATTTGTGTTCACTTTGCTCATGACTTATCCCTGGGGCCTGGAACACAGCAGTCCCCCTAAACTTGTACGTGGAGTCTTCCACATCCTAACCTATTGAGGCAACCCAATTTCTTTTTAAAGGGTAAAAACTTGTAAAGATACTGCCAAGAAAAGGAATCGCGTCTAAAAACTATGAACATACCAAAAAACATGTTTCAGCCAGGCGCGGTGGCTCACACCTGTAATCCCAGCACTTTGGGAGGCTGAGGCAGGTGGATCACTTGAGGTTAAGAGTTTGAGACCAGCCTAGCCAACATGGTGAAACCCTATCTCTACTAAAAATACAAAAATTATCCAGGCGCGGTGGCTCACGCCTGTAATCCCAGCTACTTGGGAGTCTGAGGCAGGAGAATCACTTGAACCCAGGAGGCAGAGGGTGCAGTGAGCCGAGACTGAACTGCTGCACTCCAGCCTGGGGGACAGAGCAAGACTGTCTTGGGAAAAAAAACATTTTAGAGCTAGTGAACCTCAGGCATCTCCCACTCCCTAGAGAGCTCCGTGGACCAGCGGTGGGAATTTCCATGTAGAGCCTGCTTGCACTACGTGATTCCCCTGTCCTATAAGCAACTTCCTAATCTCTCCTGTGGGGGACACTTAGTTAGAAACTGGAACTAGGGATGGAAAAGTCAGGCAGAGCAGCCGACCTGCAGAGAGAGGAGGCCTGGCTCTGAAACTCTGGGGAAGCCCCAGATGGTGGGAAATACTGATCGGAGTCTAGAACTGGTCCTGGCAGAAGAATGGAAGCCAGATAGGAGACCGGGCCGGGCAGCCGAGGAATGAGGTCGGCACTTCCCAAAGGCACGGCCACTCTCAGGTGCTGCTGGCACAGAGCAGAGCCAACCACTGGCACGTCGTGGATACACCAGTGGGGAGCTCTACATGTTTCCAGTAGCCGCAGGATGACAGACAGACGTGGAAGTGCAGCCCCAATTACCAATGATTTAAGATATGCAAAATAGCATGAGCATTGTCTTCCCTCAAGGCCCTTTGCCGGTGAATCATAACCTCAGGGGTTCACTCTTAGCCTCTCTTCCCCAACACTGGTTTTTATTCATCTTTTCTCCATGAGGACTTGGATGCTGTCCGCCACATGGGGGACAAGGCCAGCAAGAGGGTGTGTTCTCCATCACACTGTCCTCCAGCTCCCTCCAGCTCCAACCTTCCCAGGCCTGGCCTGGTGGGGCCTTCCTCTGGATGGAAGAGCTGTTGACAGTCATTTCTCAAGATGTGCAAGATGTGCTCTAAAAAGTGGACAGGCTGGGCACAGTGGCTCAGGCCTATAATCCCAGCACTTGGGCCAAGGTGGGCAAATCACTTGAGGTCAGTTCGAGACATGGTGAAACCCATCTCTACTAAAAATACAAATATTAGCCAGGCGTGGTGGCGCACGCCTGTAATCCCAGCTACTTGGGAGGCTGAGACACGAGAATCACTTGAACCCGGGAGGCAGAGGTTGCAGTGAGCTGAGGTCATGCCACTGCACTTTAGCCTGGGTGACAGAGCAAGACTCCGTCTCAAAAAAAAAGAAAAAAGATAGATGAGAGGAATTGAGGAATAGAGAGAGAAAAGGACAAGACAGGATAGCCCTGGAGCTCGGCTCGGCTGTCTCTCTCTTTACCTCTGTACAGAATGTGTTGATAGGATGTCAAACTCTGGTCATTCCCTAAGAAACTTGTGGGGAGGAGAAACAACTTCAGTTTCCTGCCCTGGAAATATGAGGACAAAAGGCACTATTTGGTGGGTATCCAGGTGCCTGTGTGGCTACCTCTTTGGAGACCCCAGGAATGGAGCTCTAAGTAACCAGAAAGAACAAGGAGCATGATTATTGGTGTAAGTGAATCCTTTTCAGTTCCCAAAGCAAATGGATCTTGGTGCTTAACAATGAACACACAGCTTGGCGGAAGCCTGTTCCCCACAGCCCCATGGTGACAGCTGCAGACAGGCCGGCATCCATGGGCAAGGGGCCCCCAGGGTGCGCTTCTGACTCACTGTGCACCAAGGAGGTGCTTGGAGCCTGGACCCCTGCAGCTCCCACACCTGCCTCATCCCTTTCCGCTGCTCCAGGTCCCGGGCTCAGCCAGAGCCAAGGCTGTGGAAGGGGGTGTTACAAGCACCATCAGTGTTTCCCCGCCATCACCCAGACCCACGTGCAGGGACTGACCTTCCCAGTTTGTCAAGTACTGTCCCAGTTTTATTTATTTATTTTTGAGACGAAGTTTCACTCTTATTACCCAGGCTGGAGTGCAGTGGCGCAATCCTGGTTCACTGCAACCTCCACCTTCCAGGCTCAAGCAATGCTCCTGCCTCAGCCTCCCAAGTAGCTGGGATGACAGACAGGCACCACCACGCTCAGCTAATTTTTGTATTTTTTAGTAGAGAAGGGGTTTCTCCGTGTCGGTCATACCGGTCTCAAACTCCTAACCTCAGGTGATCCATCCACCTCGGCCTCCCAAAGTGCTCGGATGACAGGCGTGAGCCACCACGCTCGGCCTCTGTCCCAGTTTTAGCACTGAAAGTCCCACATCCAGGAAACCCCTCAGTCCTGCACAAGCAAGGAGGACGACTGGTCACCCCAGACCGAAGCTGTGCAGTTAGGAAAGGGATTCTTTCAGCCCCTGGCCAGTGCTTAGCTGCTTTAGAGAAGAGTCTTTGCTCTTCTGAATCTGAGAAGTAGAGTTATTTGCTGCAGGAATCAACTCTGCCCCCGGGATATCTGTTCCCTTATTCAACAACTGTGGCCTGCTATAGCAGTCCATTTCTTGCTACCTTTGGTCAGGGGAATAACACTTACTTTTGAGTTTTTTGTGGTTTTCCCCAGTCTTCCTCGGCTGCCCCCACCAAGCCTCCCCCTCTAAGCGCGACAGAAGCCTCCTCCTAGAGGAAAGGCTTCTCTGGTCTCTATCTCGCTGCTCTTTTCCCAGAGGAGTGAGCTTTGGAGTCACAAAACTGCCTGCACCCAGGGCTCTCTTCCTGGTCCTGCCCCCAGTTCTCTGAAGTGAGCCCCTCCTCCCATCTCAGCCCCTGAAAGAGGGTGGTCAGAGGTCAGGACCTCTTGCTCCTTCATCTGAAAACTTGTGGCCATTGCCAGCTGCACCCTCCTCTGCCCTCTTCCCTTGGCTAACTCACAGCAACGGCCTTTGAGGGCCCACACAGGGGTGCAAAGAGGGCTGCAGGTGGAGGGGTGCTTTCCAGAGTCCTTGTTCAAGGCCCCAGCAATTTCTATGTATGCACCTGCTCTAAGGTGTTTCCAAAAAGTAATGGGTAACACCCCAAGTGCACAGTCAGGCTCCCTTTGGTGTGTCCCTGAGGCTAGCCTCCCTGGAAACCCACAGCATCTCACCGGCATCTGTGCGAAAACAGCATCCTGCCTTTGTCCCCTGAGCCCACACCTGCTCCCCAAAGAGTCACTGTTGAGTGCCTTTGAGCAGCATCTCAGCGCACAGCCCATCAGCGACAGGTGTGGCAGCCTCAGCAGCTCAGTGGGTTCCCGGGGATCCACAATAGCTTCCTTTTTTGTAGAAAGCAGAACCTAGAACACTCCCCTGGGAGATTCTGCTGCTGGTCAGGAAGTAAAATGTGTTCCCATTCCCCATTCTCATAATTTACTCAGCAGGAAATCACCTCCAGCCAGAGCAATGATGAATCAGAATACAAGCAAAGGCAGCGCTTGCCTACTTTGGGTCACAACACAGAAGCTTCCCCTGCCCATAAGTGGAGTAGGCCTTTCTTCTAGCTACTGGCCTTGGTTTCCCCGGTACTCTCAAGTGTCCAAATTCCCTCTTTCACCATAACCACCACGTGTTCCTTCTGCTGTGAGTTAGGAGAGCCTTCCAGGCAGAGGACTTCATGTGTTAACCGGGATGTCGGCTCCCTGAGCTCAGATTCTGTCCTTGTTTGCGGCTGCGTTGCTGTGCCTGGGGAAGGGTCTCACACACAAGTTTGGTAGATGGAGCCTCTTAAGCTTTCACCCTCAGGTAGCACTTCCTGTGGAGGTGTGATCGCCTTCCTGAGCGGTCATGCAAGTGCCGGGTCAGAGCAGAATGGCTGAAGTCAGAGGAGAGACTGTGGGGTGGGGATGGGAGGAGCTAGGAAAGGAGGCCTGTCAGCTGGAGAGACAGGGAGAGGCCGTGGAGAGCAGGCTCATCTGATGAGGATGAGGGGTTGATATTGAGGTGCCATATAAGTTCTCACTTCATTTCTCGTACAAATCCTCCAGTGCCGTGCCCCTTGCTCACGGGTGCTCTGATGCAAACAGTTTTTATGGTGGAAAAGGTCCTAGGCCAGAAAGGAGGCTGTCTTTGAAGACAACGTATGATGAACGCAGTACTGTTTCCTTTCTTTTTTCACTTGAGGTGAAATTCACGTAACATCAAATTAACCATTTCAAAATGAACAGTTTGCTAGGCTGGGTACAGTGGCTTGTGCCTGTAATCCCAGCACTTTGGGAGGCCAAAGTGAGAGGGTTGCTTGAAGCCAAGAGTTCAAGACTAGCCTAGGCAATATAGTGAGACCCCCATCTCTACAAAATAAAACAAAACAAAAAAATTAGCCAGGCCTGGTGGTATTGCCTGTAGTCGTAGCTACTTGGGAGGCTGAGGGAAAGGATCGCTTGAGCCCAGGAGGTCGAGGCACCAGTGAGCCATGATCGCACCACTGCACTCTAACCTGGGCGACAGAGCGACACTCTGTCTCTAAAACAAAACAAGAGAAAACAATTTGGCGGCGTTCAGTACATTTACAACGTTACACATCTCTATCAAGTTCAGAAACATTTTTATCACCCCAAAGAAAGACCCAGAGCCATTAGGCAGCCACACTCCCATGTTCTTCTCTCCTGAACGTGTGTCTTCCCTGCTCTGTCCCCGGCTCTAGGCCCAATGACCTGGGGAAGAACACAGGGGATGCGCTGCCTCAGGAGGACCTGCCGGTGACAAAGCCCGAGATGTTTGAGAACCCCCTGTATGGGTCCGTGAGTTCCTTCCCTAAGCCTGCTCCCAGGAAGGACCAGGAATCCCCAAAAATGCTGCGGAAGGAGCCCCCGCCCTGCCCAGAACCCGGCCTCTTGTCACCCAGCATTGTGCTCACCAAAGTCCAGGAGGCTGAGCGCAGTGAGGGGCCAGCCAAGCAGGCGCCCGCGCCCCGGCTGCGCTCCTTCACCTGCTCGTCCTCCACCGAGGGCAGGGCGGCCGGCGGGGACAAGAGCCAAGGGAAGCCCAAGACCCCGGCCAACTCCCAGGCCCCGGTGCCAGCCAAGAGGCCCATCAAGCCTTCCAGGTCGGAAATGAACCAGCAGACACTGCCCACCCCGACTCCACGGCCGCCGCTGCCAGTCAAGAGCCCGGCGGTTCTGCACCTACAGCACTCCAAGGGCCGCGACTACCGCGACAACACCGAGCTCCCGCACCACAGCAAGCACCGGCCAGAGGAGGGGCCGCCGGGGCCGCTAGGCAGGACTGCCATGCAGGTGCGCTGCGCCACATGGGGGCTTGCGTGCATGTGTGTGCATGCGCATGCCTGACTGCATATGTGTGTGTATGCATATGTGAGTGCGTGTATGTGTGCGTGTGTGTGCGTGTGCATGCCTGACTGCGTATGTGTGTGTGTATGCATATGTGAATGTGTGCATGTGTGTGTGTGCATGTGCACACTTGCGTGTGATAGTCCTGGGAACTGCTCCATGAGAAGGGAGAGTCACGACTTGAACCCAGGCCTGCCTGTCCTGCACGTGCCTGGCCCTGCTTTGCCTCTTCAGCAGTTGTTGAAGGAGAAAGGCAGGGCTGTGGATAAACTCTTAGTCCAGTGTCAGGCCCAGAGGAAGAAGATTCCATAAAGAAAAGGAGCCTAAATCATTTGTATCTCATTGTTATTATTATTATTGTGAGATGGAGTTTTGCTCTTTGTTGCCCAGGCTAGAGTGCAGTGGCGTGACCTCGGCTCTCTGCAACTTCCACCTCCCGGGTTCAAGGGAATCTCCTGCCTCAGCCTCCCGAGTAGCTGAGATTACAGGCAGCCACCACCATGCCCGGCTAATTTTTGTATTTTTAATAGAGATGAGGTTTTACCATGTTGGCCAGGCTGGTCTCAAACTCCTGACCTCAGGTGATCCACCTGCCTCGGCCTCCCAAAGTGCTGGGATTACAGGTGTGATCCACTGCACCTGGCCTCATTGTTATTATTAATTTGCATTCACACTTGAAATTTTCCCAATATTTTAGAGAATTCAGCACACTTTCCCCCTCCTTCGTGTAAAATGAAAAAATTTTTGAGCAAAACCAACAGCAATTAAGAACAGACTCTGGAGCCAGGCTGTGTTGGGTTTGAATCCCAGCCCTCCCATTTCCTGGCTCTGTGCCATGAGACTTGGTTTACTCATCTGTAAAAAGGGGCTGTTAATGGCACCTGCCTCACAGAGTTAGAAGGACAATTGCATCATAGACTATTATGAATTATTACCATATATTATCATCTATATAGAAATTATATATTTATATATTTACATTTCTGTTATCCATTACATATCATTTCATATATATACTATACATATTACATATGTTTATATGTTTTTCATATATATATATATATATATATATATATATATAACTAACCTAAGCAGGCTGCCAAGTAGTCCCAGCTACTGGGGAGGCTGAGGCATGAGGCTAGCTGGAGCCCAAGAGTTCAAGGCTGCAGTGAGCTATGATTGCACCACTGTGCTCCAGCCTAGCCAACAGAGTAAAAACAATTTTTTAACATAACTAGGTAAAGTACTTAGAACAGTGGGTGCTGGCCCTTCTCAGCTACATGTTAAAGGAAGCCTGGCCTAGCCCACAGCACGCAGGGCCACGGGCCACGTAGTTCAATGTGGCCTGGTGAGAATGAGCCCTGACAGCCCTTCTGTTCTCGTCCCACAGTGAAGCCCTCGGTGAGCTGCCAGTGAGTCGGGAGCCCAGAGGAACAGCGTGAAGCCACTGGGAACCTCTCCCAGGACCTCCTGCTGGCTCCTCCTACCCAGCTTCCTATGCAAGGCTTTGTGTTTTTCAGGAAAGGGCCTAGCTTCTGTGTGGCCCACGGAGTTCACTGCCTGTGAGACTTGGCACCAAGTGCTGAGGCTGGAAGAAAAACGCATGCCAGACGGGCAACAGACGGTCTGCTCTTGGTACTTGAGACTCTGGTGCCTTGTTCAGGGCGCCATCTGAAGAAAGGAACTGTAGCGCTGATTTGAGGGTGGAGATACAAATAATAATAATAATATTAATAATAATAACGTCCACATGGATCGAACACTCACTGTGTGCCAAGAGCCGTGCTAAGTGCTTTATGAACCTTCATCATGTCAGGATGACCTCGAGCGCTGAGGCTCTAGCCAATGAAAACCATGTACCCAAACCCACCAGTTCCAAATGGAGGGGTTTGGAGAAAGCATTAAGAAGGCCAGTGCCCTCCTGGAGTGAGACGAGGGCTTGGCTTAGGGGGCTGAAGAGTCTGGGTAGCTTGTTTCGGGTACAAGAAGCCTGTTCTGTCCAGCTTCAGTGACACATGCTGCTTTAGCTAAAGCCTCGGGGGCCCCGTGTAGCTGGGCAGCAAGCAGGGTTACCTGGCTTCTCAGTTCTTTAGTTGGAAGGAGCAGGAAATCAGCTTCTACCCTCAGCGGCGAGATCTGGCCTCAGCCTGGGCTAGGGATGCCAGGGCCCGTGCCGGGTTCCCTGTACCCTCCTCAAGGTGGGCAGCCACCACCAGCCAGAGTGCAGCCGAGCCCCCAACACATATTCCATCGTGCGGATGGAAGAGTCTGCTGTTGCTCGTGAAAGCCGTGCTCTCCAGCCTGGCTGCCAGGGAGGATGGGCCTCTTAGTTCCAGGCTGTTGAAATAGTGTAGCCTTTTCTTCTTAGCTCTGTGGCTTTCAGCTCTGCTTCCTTGGTTGTTAGGAGAATAGATGGGTGATGTCTTTCCTTGTGTTGCTTTTCAACATAGCAGAATTAATGTAGGAAGCTAAATCCAGAGGTGTGTGTGGACGCAGGGGAACGGTATGCACCCTACATTCCCACAGTGGAAGTGTACGTGACCAATAAATTGTGCCTTTCTCACTCTGCTTTGTGTGTGGCGTTTTTCTTAACATTCGGATCCGTAGATGTCCTTCTAGACTGCAGGGCCGCCAGAGGGCCCAACTGAGGCAGTTAAGGGTTCGTGGTGGTGACAAATGGTGTTGCCCTGACCAGTGGGACACTACAGAGCCAGTCTGAAGCTGGTCCTGGACCGGGAACAGGGGGAAACAGCACTCCTTCCCTCCACACATCTTCCTGGCACTCCAAGCAACCTGCAGCCACCCAGATGCCACAAGCATCCCCTCCAAAGCTGCTCTCCTGCAGCCCACAAGTTTCTCCCAGCTTTTATAAGTTTTCAGTGCTTAAGCCGCAGAGCCAAAAAAACACGTTGGCCATGCAATATATAATACACATATATTATACACATTAAAGGCAATGGCTCGTGCCTGTAATCTCAGCACTTTGGGAGGCCGAGGCGGGCGGATCACAAGGGCAGGAGTTCAAAACCAGCCTGGCCAACATGGTGAAACCCCGTCTCTACTAAAAATACAAAAATTAGCCAGGTGTGGTGGTGTGCACCTGTAGTCCCAGCTACTTGGGAGGCTGAGGCGGGAGAATCACTTGAACCCAGGAGGTGGAGGTTGCAGTAAGCCAAGATTGTGCTACGGCACTCCAGCCTGGGCGACAGAGCGAGACTCTCTCTCAAAATAAAAAAAAAAAAGAAAAAAAGCATGTTAACACTTCCCAGGTCAGGGAGCAGCCCCCGGCCCAGAGGCACAGTGCAGGCCACTTCCAGAGCGCCTCTGCCCCACCTTGGGCTGCCTGGCCTCTGCTCGTGCTCACAGACACCAGGCCTGGGTTCCAGGCACGGTTTGGAGCAGTGTCTTTGGCAGCCTCGGAGCAAACCATTCACTGCCGTGCCTCAGTACCACGTGGAGCTCAGCAGGGGCAGGACCGAGTGTCTGCTGGGACCACGGCTCCCTACCCCCACTCAGGTGTCCCCACCCTGCTGGCTCACTTCCTGATGTCCATACAGAACCTGACCTAAGTCCCGGGCCCCAGCCTCTGACTCCACAGACCAAAGGCCAGGGTAGAGAAAGAGCTGGAGACACCCAAACATTCTTCAGCCTCCCAGCCCCCATCACCAGAGCTGAGGACCTGGGCATGGATGCTCGTGGACCCTGGGGAACCCACTGGTTGCCGGGTGGGCTGGCCTGCTACACAAGTGCCATCAGCTGCTCACCCATAGGGAGAATGCCAAGTCCGAGGTCCCACGCCCACTTGGGATGGATATCTAGGCACTCTCCAGCATTTCTGTGGGTTCCCAGGAGATACTGGTAGGACAGCAGCTGTATGGGGCATGACTCATGCTCCCCCTCACCTGCTCTGAGTTCTAGTTACTCAACCAAATGCAGTGCCCCCCTCCACAGTCAAACCCAAGGCTGCTGTGAGGTCCTGGCTTTGATCGCACTTGGTCAGACAACAGAGGCTCACCTGTGCTCAGAACCGGAAACGCTGTGGAATGCAAGAACTTTCATCCCTGTCTTTTCCATCTCTCAGCCCTGCACCCACCCCTGGAGGTCCCTGACCATCTTCTCCTTAGGCTCTGGGCTGCCAGGATCATCAGGGTTCCACCTTAACCAGGGCTCTCTCCTGTCTCTCCTTTCCTGACAATTCTAGGCTTCCAAACACCCAAATTCCCCCTTCTGGCAGCGTGAGGGGGAACCCAGACATCCCGACCTCCTTATCACCTACGTAATTCACGTACACCAGGCTCCCTAACCAAGAAGGCATGTTGGTTAGCCAGCTCTCCTCATCAAAGTGCTCCCTTCCTGGGATGAATTCTACCACCCTCTGAGATTGCAGATGCTGCTATAGTCACTGTTCCTTTTAAGAGGCAATGTTTTCCTTCTCTGCATGATGCCATGAAGGCTATTGACAGCAGCAGAGTTTGCGCCGACAGGAAGGTGTTACCCTCACGATAGACAGTCTCTAGCCACGCAGCTCTTCCCAGCACCTCCAGCCCCCACAGGCAGCACCTGCAGCCCATGCCACCTGCAGGGACAGAGTCGGCCTCGGGCTCCTCCTCCTTCCTGGGTTTCCATTCTTTTTCCACACCATTTTCCCCACCCTGATAGGAGAGAAATTAGTGAGTCATTCAGAAAAGCTCTCTCCCACAGCTACCTTCCCTAATCCCAGCCTACCAGGTTGTCATCTTTGCATGTCCTTAAAATAGCTCCGTTCTCTTGGCAAACAAATTTCCATGGAGACCCAGCTATGGGAAGGCCCAGAAGCTCTCTGCAAGGCAGCAAACTCAGCTCCCAGCCTTCACTCCAACAGAGACCCTTTATAATTCAAATGTGTGGTCTCACCCCCACAGACACTCCACCCACGAAGGACCCATTTTGGGAAATCTGCACTGCCCAGGGAATGCACTGACAGGTTGAGTCTAGGTACGGACAATCTATTTTCTTCTCTTCTCTTTTCTTTTTTCTTTTCTTTTCTTTCTTTTTTTTTTTTTTTTTTTTGAGGAGGAGGAGTCTCAACTCTGTTGCCCAGGCTGGAGTGCAGTGGCGCCATCTCAGCTCATTGCATCCTCTGCCTCCCGGGTTCAAGTGATTCTCCTGCCTCAACCTCCAGAGTAGCTGGGATTACAGGCGCCTGCCACTACATCCAACTAATTTTTTCTATTTTTAGTAGAGACGGGGTTTCACCATTTGGCCAGGCTGGTCTCGAACTCCTGACCTCGTGATTCGCCTGCTTCGGCCTCCCAAAGCGCTGGGATTACAGGTGTGAGCCACTGCACGTGGCCTGGACAATCTATTTTCTTGTTATTTTCTGATGAGGTGGCTGGTGAGTGCTGGCAAGTCCTGTCTCAAGTCACAGCAGACCAAACCACTGGGCTTACCAGTGACTAATCTGACACCAGGCATACCCAGCTCATGCTCTTCCTCCATGCACTTGACCACACACATGGATGGTGTGCATTGGGCCTTGGGGGTCAGTGCTTCTATTGAGGGAGGCCACGGGGTAGGGAGGTATCCTGGGCTGTGGGAACAGATAGAAGGGGGCTTACATGTCTTTTATTTCCTAAAACTATGATCTTTCACAGGTTACTTAGCTTTTCTGAGCCTCAGTCTCCTCATCCGAACAATGGAAGGAGGCTACCTTCTGCCTGGTGTGGCTGTCGAGGACTCACTAAGCTCATCTCTGCAAAGCTCCCGGCTGGGTCCCTGGCCTGCTGCAGGGGTTCATTGAGTGTTATCCTGTTCCCTCATTCTGGGAGACAGGGCAGTGAGGGAGGGCACCGTGCACAGCATTGGAAAGAAAAGAAAGAGAAGAGCTTCGGGGATGCAGGGATGTCCAAGAAGGAGGTAAAGGCAAGAGTGTGAATAAATAAACAAGGCAGGACATCCTGGGGGCAAGTCAAGGCTGTGAAGCGCCATGAAGAGCAGGGAGCTAGACCAGGCGGAGGTGAGACTAACTGAGGCCAGGGGGAACTAGACGAGGCCAGGTAGGATATTTGAGGCTAAGGAGGGGCTACTTGAGGTCAAGGAGGGGTGAGGAAGACTAGTTGAAGCCAGAGGTAGACGTGGATTTCTCTAGCTACACAGAGCAGAGCTGCTCAGATGACCTGAGCCAATGGGAGCAGACTCAGGGGACGCATAAGAACGCTTCATAGGGCAGTGCTGGGCAGTGTTTCTGGCCACTAGGGACAAGTAGGCAGATCCAGTCACCACAAAGCAGCTTTGTGGCCCACGGCAGTTCTGGATGGGCCTGTCCCTGCCAGGCTTGGCTCCTGCGCTTGTCTCTCCCTCCTTTGATTTTTTCTTTTCTTTTTCTTTTTCTTTTTCTTTTGTTTTTGCTTTTTGGGGTTTTTTTTGAGACAGTCTTGCTCTACTGCCAGGCTGGAGTGCAGTGATGCGATCTCGGCTCACTGCAACCTCTGCCTCCCAGGTTGAAGCGATTCTCCTACCTCAGCCTCCCGAATAGCTGGGACTATAGGCATGCACCACCACGCCCAGCTAATTTTTGTATTTTTAGTAGAGATGGGCTTTCACCATGTTGGCCAGTATGGTCTCGATCTCTTGACCTCGTGATCTGCCCACTTCGGCCTCCCAAAGTGCTGGGATTACAGGCATGAGCCACCATGCCCAGCCCTCTTTTGGCTTTTTCTTCCTCCTTCCCTAACCGTGTCAATGGCTTGCAGTGCTACTTCATTCTGCAGGGAATGGGGAGCCTTGGGAACTCCGGAGCAGACAATGACGTGCTTGCTCGGCGTTTAGGAAGATCAAGAATAGCGTGAGGCAAGCAAGATTCAGGGGGTGCAAAAGGCAACTGAAACACTGCCCCGTGCTTGCCCCTAACGTGCACCACCTCATACTTAAACATCCCCCCAACCCATGCCTGACTTGCCTCCCCTTCACCCAAGCCCTGCAGAGCAGGCAGAAAAGTGAAAGTTAGATTCCAGAAGGAGCCGAATTCCTGTGGCTGAAAGGTGGCGACACTCCGACCCACAGTCCTGGCAGGGCCTTGGAAAGAGAAGGAAGGGCTGGAGGTGCAGGCGGGAGAGATCGTCCTCTGCATCATGTGGAATTGTGTTTCAGTGCATGGCTATAAATTGAATTTCCAGGCCTTATTTAGATAGAGTACATCCCCAGAAATGGTTTGTCCTGCCTCTGCTATTTTTAAAAAGCACTCTGTTTAGGTAGTCGTTGAGAGCACAAACTCTGGAGCCAAACTGCTTAAACATGCCAAAAATGTTCTAGGCTGTGAGCATTGGGCAGAAGAAGGCAACATCCCCACCTTCCAGAAGAAACTAATGCATGGGTTACCAGTTACATTGCCATGCGGTAAGTAAGGGGTATGCAACAAAAGCCCCCGGCGATGAATTTCCTTTCTGGTTAGCGGGACAATGCTTCATGATTTAGTGTTTAGGATTCAGAATGATAACTAGACTGATGCTGAGGATCTCCGACTCTGGGGTCAGAACACTTGGGTTCAGCCCCTAGCCCTACTACCTGCCACTGACTGGCAGGCCATATGTCCATGGCTAAGTACTTCGCTTCAGTTTCTCTATCTGTAAGAAGGAGACGATAATGACATCAACCTCACAGGGGCCTTGTGAGGATTAAAAGAAGTGCTAATGTCAATAGCCCTGGCTGCATGTAAGCAGTCAATCAATGTCACTCTTAGCAACATGATGCTTTCACCAAGACAACAGAATTCTCCATGTTCCCGCTGCAGCCTCGGCGGCTACAAGACAGCAGAGTTTTGGACGTTTACAAGCCCTTCTCAAGGTGACACCTTTGTTTCTGGACTCAGGGCCTGGTCCTGGCCCCAGATCTGACAAGCTGCAGGGCCCTGGCCTGGTCACTCCTGCAGGCCACACCACGTGTGACACCTGAGACACGAGAAGTCAGGCCCTGTGCCTGCCGAGAGCGGCAGCACCTGCAGCAACGCAGCCACCGAGGGCAGCCACAGTCTCAGCGCCCGCGTGCGGGTGAGGTCCATCCCTCTTTCCCTGTCCTCGGACGCCTTCTACAATCAATCCCCGGAATCCTGTCTGACCACCGATGACTAGCACAAAGCAATGGGAGTCTGGGACAACTGTGCCTCCATCTTGCAGGCTAGCTCCTGGAGGACTAACCCGTGCCGAACTGCTCCCCACAGGGCAGGGGTTCTGGACCGCGACACTACTGACCTGTGGGGCTGGGTCATTCTTCAGTGTGGCGCTGGCGGGGGCACTGCTTAGCAACATCCCTGGCTTCTGCCCACTAGACGCTAGGACCCACCCCCAGCCATTGCCAAATGTCACCATCTGGGAGAGAGGAGGGCAGACTAGAATCACCCCCAGAAGTGGACAAGTGCCATAGAACACTTCTGAGAAAAGGCTACTCATTGCTGAAGAAGGTGAGGATACGAACTCTGACATCTAACACACACAAAGATGGACGCACACATGCGCACGTGCGGGAAGCTAGCAGGAAGGCGGTTCTCCGCACACATCTGTAGAAATATCAGGGGCCCATTAGGCGCCTTCTGTTTCAAGGGGCCAAGATGTAGCAGGTCACCTCAGGAGATGGGTCTGTCACCAGGGAGCATAAAGTAAGGAAGCCTCCACCGTCAGGACACAGAAGCCCCTCGTGAGCCCAGAGCCAGCCCTAGGGCCCGGCATCCTGGGTCTTGTCGAACTCCAGAAGTTCCTCCCCCCCACCACAGTGGCCTTCTGCGGCTCCTACACCCTGCTTTGCCCACACTCCTGACCCCGCCCGCCACACGTATTTGGGCGTCTCTGGGCATGTCCTACACTGAAATCTGCCGGGAAGGCTGGTTTGGGAGTCTGTCAATCGCCACCTGTCTTATTAGTTTGGGTTCCCCAGAAACAGACTCTGAGTCAAAGATTTGAGTGCAAGGAAGGTATTTGGGGATAACTCAGGAAACACTACAGAAGCGAGGGAGCGGGGATTTGAGGCAGGAACAAGAAAGAAACCGTAAAGAACTGATCCAGGAGTTCAGAAGAGGTTACTCAGGCAGGTAGTGAAGGTACAGAAATCCCAGGAAGGTTTTCCCTTTAATGAAAAGCAACCCCAAATTATTTCCTTTCTAACAAGGAGCAGTCTGTAAAATCCAGCTGCAGACACAGGCCACCAGCGGCTCCACCTTCCCTTCTGTCAGCCACGTGTACAGTTAAGAGCAGACAAGATGGCCGCCAGCCAGGGGAGAAGTTCATTTGCATAATAGGATTAGGGTGGGGCCACCAGCCTTCCGCTGCGTATGTAAACGTCATACCTGATGGAACCAATCTGTGAGCCCTGTGTAAATCAGGTACCGCCTCCTCAAGCCTGACTATGAAGTACTGCGCATCCCCCACAACCCCTCCCCAACTTTTTTTTTTTTTTTTTTTTTGAGATGGTCTTTCCCTCTTGTTGCCCAAGCTGGTGTGCAATGGTGATCTGGGCTCACCGCAACCTCCACCTCCTGGGTTCAAGCAATTCTCCTGCCTCAGCCTCCCGAGTAGCTGGGATGACAGGCATGTGCCACCACGCCCAGCTAATTTTGTATTTTTAGCAGAGACAGGGTTCTTCCATGTTGGTCAGGCTGTTCCCGAATTCCAAACCTCAGGTGATCAGCCCACCTCTGGCCTCCCAAAGTGCTGGAATTACAGGCGTGAGCCACCGTACCCGGCCCACCAGCCCATCTTTTTCCTTTTGGAATTCCCCTCTCTCTCACTAGAGAGAGAGCTGTTTTTCTTTCTCTGTCTCTCTTTTTGTCTATTAAACCTCCACTCCTAAACTCGTCTTGTGTGTCCATGTCTTACATTTTCATGGCGCAAACACGTTCACAGACTCCTCAGTAGGACAGACACTCTGTCTTGAGCCCAAACGGACCATCTCTGTATGTAAGCTCCCAGTGTGTCCCGTGTCCCGTGTCCCGTTTGCTGGTGCCACATCTCTTCGTCAGCCTCTTGAAGCTGGTGCCATCTCTATTGAAGGTAGTAGGGGTGCAGCATGGCACCTTGATAGCTGAAGGAAGAGGGAGGGTATTTGTGAGAGGCTATGTTGGGTAACAAAAGAAAAGGAGAGACCACCGAGGCTCACGGCAAGGCACGGCATCTCCAGCCCGTCCCTAGGTGCTCGGCACAGAACAAGAGCCTGGCAAACACTCCCCCAGGGCCCCATGGGAAGAGAGGCTGCTACAGCTTCTGGGAGGAACTCTGCCAGACATAGGGGCACAAGCAATGATACTTTAGGGCCCAACTGTCAAAGATTTAGCAAATACAAACATAAGATGCCTTGCTTCTTGATGAGATGAATAGTAAATAAAATTTTAAAAAATGAAAAATAAAAGAAATATAAGATGCCTAGTTAAATTTGAATTTCAGATAAATAATTTTTAGTGTAATTGTATTTCCAAATAGTATATCTAAAATATACTACGAAAAATCATGGTTTGTATCTGAAATTCAAATTTGACTGAACTTGCTGTATTTTATCTGGCAACCCCAGACCTGCTCTATCTAAGGATCCAGAAAAAGGCCCCATTCCCTGCTGGAGGACTGCTGTATTCGTCAGGGTTCTCTAGAGGAAAAGATCAAATAGAGCAGATGTCTGTATGACAGGGAGTTTATTAAGGAGAGTTGACTCACATGTTCACAAGGTGAAGTCCCGTGATAGGCCATCCGCAAGTTGAGAGGCAAGGAAGCCAGTCCAAGTCCCAGAACTTCAAAACTAGGGAAGCCAGCGGTGCAGGCTTCAGTTTGTGGCTGAAGGCCCGAGAGCTCCTGGCAAACCACTGGTGTATGTCCAAGAGTCCAAAGGCTAAAGAATGTGGAGTCTGATGTTAGAGGGCAGGAAGCAACCAGCACGGAAGATGAAGACTGGAAGACTCAGCGAGTCCCCTTCTCCCATCTCCGTCTGCCTGCTTTATTCTAGCTGCACTGGCAGTTGATTAAATTGGTACTCATCCACACTGAGTGTGGGTCTGCCTTTCCTAATCCACTGACACAAATTGTAATCTCCTTTGGCAACACCCTCACAGACACACCCAGGAACAGTACTTTGCATCCTTCAATCCAATCAAGTTGACACTCACAGCTGAAATGAGCCACTACCACTCTGGATCTGTAAGACACAAGCCTGAGGCAAGCAAGGATCAGTGACAGTAAACAGTATGGACTGCAGACAGGGCTGCGAATACTGACTTCACATCCAAGAGAATCCAGTGGAAGCTGAGAGGGTGCCTGTTTTTAGCGTAGCATTTCTAAACCTAGATGAAAACTTAGAGAAGTAAATAATCCCTGCCAAAGTCTCACCTATAAGTTATCTGAAGTTAGTTACCTATTAGCTGTGTCACTTTGGACAAATTATTTAACATCTTAGAGAGGACAGAATTTGCAATTTGTGTAGAGCCAAATTAATGGCCCTTAAAAAAGTTAATAATGTTCAGAAGAATAAAATAGAATTCTGAAAATCCATAACCTTTCTGAATGTCCAAAACACCATCCAAAATTGCTTCATATAAGAAGAACCCACAAAACATGGCCAATCTCAGGAGAAAAGACAAACAGCCATGATCAACCCCATTCCAGATGCTGGATAGCAAAGATGTTGAAGCAGCTATTATAATTATTCTCAAGAACATAAAGGAAAATACTCTTGAAACAAGCCAAATGATATAAATCTCAGGAGAGAAACAGACATTTTAAAAAGCAAACCCAGAATTCTAGTACCAGTGATGATATCCTTAAGAATGAAGTGAAAACATCTTCAAATTTAAAAAAAACTGACAGAATTTGTTGCTATCAGATCTACTACAAACAATCCTAAAGGAATTTCTTCAGGCTGATAGGATATGATAATAGGTGAAAACTCAGACCTTCAGGAACGAAAAACATTGAAAATGGTAAATACGTGGATAAATATAAAAGATCTTTTTCTCTTAATTTTCTTAATTTCTTTAAAATATAACTGTGTGAAAAAAAATTATGACATTTTATTAGAGTTTAAAATGATACTAATGTAATACTTGCAACAATTGAAGCACAAGGGCTAGGGGAGAATGGTAAATGGAGCTATATAATTGCAAGGTTTATACATTTTATTTTTATTATAATTTTTTTTTTTTGAGATAGAGTCTTAATCTGTCACCCAGGCTCCTGGAGTACAATGGTGTGATCTGGGCTCACTGCAACCTCCACCTCCAGGGTTCAAGTAATTCTCCTGCCTCAGCCTCCTGAGTAGCTAGGACTACAGCCACATGCCACCATGCCTGGCTAAATTTTGTATTTTTAGTAGAGATAGGGTTTCACCATGTTGGCCAGACTGGTCTTGAACTCCTGACCTCAATCAATCCTCCCACTTTGGCCTCCCAAAATGCTGAGATTATAAGTGTGAGCCACTGTGCCAGGCCAAGGTTTATACATTTGACATAAAACGGTACAATATTAACTCTAAATAGACGTGATATGTATTTTAATCTCTAGAGCAACCACTAAAAGGGGATTTGGCGGGGAGCTGTGCTGCTTTTAGTAATTTCTAGTTTCACATCCATATTTCTGTTCTGACTTTTATAGAGACAGGGTCTTGCTCTGTTGCCCAGGCTTGTCTTGAACTTCTGACCTCAAGTGATCCGCCTGCCTTGGCCTCCCAAAGTACTGGGATTACAGGCATGAGCCACTGTGCCTGGCTGTTTTTATTTTTCTTTTTTAACATTAAACTAAGATGGATTTTTCTGAAGGCCACTAAGAGGACAAAAACATATCATTTCCATATCATCTCCTTGTCACTGATTAACACTGGCCCCTTTAAGGCCAGTTTAAGAAACCCAAATTCTGACTGTAAAAGCTTTGTGCCAGTCATCTATTGCTGCGTAACAAACAGCTCCAAAACTTAAAATAATGACAACACTTATTTTGCTCACAAATCTGTAACTTGGACAGGGCTTGTTGGGGACAGCAAGTGTGCTTACTGGGTGTGCTTGAAGGTTGGGGGCTGGAACCATCTGAAGTTTCATTCACTTACAAGTCCAGTGGTTAACGATGGCGTCAGTGGGGACCTCAGTTGGCCTGGAGTGTGGCAAAAGCACATATGACACTTAAGTGTGGTTTTCCTGGACGACTCTCTGGCTTCTTCATAACACCCTTGGCTGGATTCCAAGAGCCAGGAGGGAAAGAGAGAGATGGAGTGAGAGAGAGAAAGAGAGAGAGAGAGAGAGGGAGAGAGAGAGAGAATGAGAGCGCGCACCAGGTGGAAGCCATATTGCCTCTTGTGACCTAGCCTCTGAAGTCCTGCTGAATCATTTCTACTGCTTTCTACTTGAAGCAAGCCCACATTCAAGGGGGAGGGAATTAGACTCCACCTTTTGATGGGTGAAATGTTAAAGACCTTGCAGGTATATTTTAAAATCCCACAGCCTGGAAGAGCAATGTTGATCATAAAAGTTTTCCAGATGGGGCAGTAATGAGAGGAAAATCATACTGTACAATCCACAGAAAGCTTCTCTAAAATCCTCATTACTCACTTTTCTCCCAAAGGACTTCAGGGCAGCCCAGCCACCCAGCTCTCCTCTCTGCACCCATTCTCCCTCACATTCCTTTCTGTTCTAGTTCACGCCCTCCCAGGTTTATAAAGTGAAATTGAGACTCACACCTTTTTCCTTTATCCATGGTCCCTGTCCGTCAGTTCCCTCAACTGAACCAACAAAGTCTTTCCTCCTTAAGAAGGTGGGAGAGAGTAGGTTGCCACTCTAATATTTTTCATGCATGTGTGCATATGTGTGTATACACAGAAACACATCTATATATTTGAAAATAAACCCAATCATTTTAACTTACTAATTATATTTGCAGATTAACTCCATAATTTGAATAGACTGTACATTGATATATGTACGTAACCCATGAATATAAAGATACGTACCTCAGTCCAGGGGTGGCTTACGTCTGTACTCTCAACACTTTGGGAGGCCCGGGCAGGCAGATCACAAGGTCAAGAGATCAAGACCATCCTGGCCAGCATGGTGAAACCTAGTCTCTACTAAAAATACAAAAGTTAGCTGGGCATGGTGGCACTTGCCTGTATTCCCAGCTACTCGGGAGGCTGAGGCAGGAGAATTGCTTGAATCTGGGAGACAGAGGTTGCAGTTAGTCAAGATCATGCCACTGCACTTCAGCCTGGTGACAGAGTGAGACTCCATATTAAAAAAAAAAAAAAAAAAAAAAAAAAGATGTGCTTAAATGTACAGGAAACAGGGCACCGTTAAGAGAGACCTTAATGAAGAGTCCATTCACAGAAGTACAGGCAGAGTTAGGAGAAGTAGTAAGGGTGTGGAGCCAGCCAGTGACTAGCAACAGCAGGAAGCCATCACCTTCCTTATATCTGAAAGCGGGTGGGTATGGCATTGCCCAAGGTGGTGGTAGCCAGACCCCAGGAAGACTGACCCCTGCTAGAAACTGCAGCCAGAAAAGAAACCAGGAACAATTGAGAGGTTAAAACGTTGTTGACTAAAGTTACTTTGACCTCTCTTTTCTCCTGCCCTTTTATCCCCTGCTGGTTCTTCCCTTTGGTCAAACCCAACCAGAATCCAGAGGGCAAGTGGTGTTATCGTCCTCCAGGGCTCAGCCTCCAGCCCAGAGCACATTGAGGACGGACAATGGACGGGGAGGAAGACAGGCAAATGAAGAGTACACAGCACAACTTGTTTAAAAATGGATAGATCATCTTTTGATGGCAACTCTTTCTTTTTTTTTTTTTTGAGATGGAGTTTCACCCTTGATTTCCAGGCTGGAGTGCAATGGTGTGATCTCATCACGTCAGCTCACTGCAACGTCCGCCTCCCGGGTTCAAGCGATTCTTCTGTCTCAGCCTCCTGAGTAGCTGGGATTACAGCTGCCCGCCACCTCACCCGGCTAATTTTTGTATTTTTAGTAGAGACAATGTTTCACCATGTTGGCCAGACTGGTCTCGAACTCCTGACCTCAGGTGATCTGCCGGCCTCAGCCTCCCAAAGTGCTGAGATTACAGGCATAAGCCACTTTGCCCAGCCGACTCTTTCAAACTGTACATACACCGTGAGTAAAAGATGGTGGGGGGCCACATGCCCAAACAATGAAGAAAGATAGGTAGTGACAGCAATTGGCATGACAGTCACTCTTAATTGCATGAGCTAACGAAGTGGAATTCCTGGCATGACTTACCCCAAAGTAATTTGTATTTGGCTTGGAAAACAGAATGGTTTTTATAACAGATTTTTCTAATTATGTTTTGCTTATGTTAATATGAGGGTTTGACTCCCCAAGTAAATACCACCTGATCACAAAGCAGGATGGCTCAGAAGCACACTGAGCACCAGGTGGAAGGCAGGCTGGGATTTCACAATTTGCTGCAGACGATGCAAAAGTATCTGGAAGTTTTTGCTTTTGATGTGTAGGGTTTGCTGTCTCCAACTTATTTGTAAAAGCATTAAGGGCAGCTACTCTAGCTCATGCTTCCTTTAGATTCCTCAAAGATAATAATGCTCAAACTTTGCTACGCATAAAAATCACCTGGGGAACTTGTTGAAATGCAGATTCCTGGGCCCTGCCACGATGATGGATTCTGTTGGTCTGGGTGATTCCCAGGAATCTGAATTTCAGCAGGCACTCCGGGTCCTTATCATGCTGGTGTTCAGGGTATCACATTTGGAGAAACACCATTGAAAGCATTAGACACGTGGATTCATACTCCAAGGACGCAAAGTGCTGTAACAGATGAAGCAGGGGAATGATTAAGAGCCAGAGCTGGGTTCAGATCCCAACTTTGCCATGAATTAGTTAAGGCAACTTACCTTCTCTGATCGTCATTTGCAAGAAGGGCAATACATAGACTTCAGAGACATTGGGAAAACTGGAGGTAGCAAATGAAAAATGAAAATCGGGGTGAAAACATAGTGGCTTTCACTGTACCCAGAAGGTTCTCGGGTGAGCCTTTCTCAGGATAACTGGGCTCTGAGAGTCCGACCCTCAAAGACCTATGAGGATGGCACCTGTCAGATCAGCTGGTCTGGTACCATCTTAACACTGTTTCCTTGCAGTCACCGAGTGCCATCCTGAGACACTGTATTTCATAGATTTCGTGTTTTTCAGGCTCACTCTTTCCTCATTTCCACTTGTGAAATTATTATTCATCCTGCAGCATATGGATAACAGGCTTTTTACCCATTCTCTTGCCGTTGGCATGGTACCATTCAACAATATGGTGTTAACAAAAAATATTAAAACTAGCTGTCTTCAATTTTTGGTTCTGGTTCATAATGTTGCATAATGAAAAGGAAAATCTTTCCCACAGTCCCAGTGGTGCGGAAACACTTGGAAATGACTCTAAATATAGACTCCCAAATGACAGAGAGGTTGTTTTATGTCATTCTGTGATTTCTTTTTCACAGCATGTTCTATGTGCTGGAATAAAAATCTTTAATGAAGTCAGAATGCTAAATTTAATGGAACCTTTGCTCTTTGTTCATTGCAAAATTCATCATGTTGCCATTTAATTTGATGTGCATCTTGGCATCAGACCCCAAATAGCAAAACGAAACTCAGACCTCATAATACAATAGTTTCAATTATGCCCAGATTCTAATGACCACTGCATGTCCTAATTTTTAACTCATTTGATTTTCAGTGAGTAAATGTAAAAAGAGTCTCCAATTGTTCCTCTTCAAGCACCCTAATTGAACATCAGTGATAGTATATGATTGGACGAATATTTTACATAACGTAAGTACCAATCCTAGGTGGCATATAATTAGCTTGCTTTTTTTTTTTTTGTCAATAACTAGCATAAAATTACTGATTGAGGTGGTGGCTCATGCCTGTAATCCCAGCACTTTGGGAGGTTGAAGCGGGTGGATCACTTGAGGTCAGGAGTTCAAGACCAGCCTGGCCAGCATGGTGAAACCCCATCTCTACTAAAAATACAAAAATTAGTCGGGCATGGTTGCACACACCTGTAGTCACAACTACTCATGAGGCTGAAGCAGGAGAATCACTTGAACCCGGGAGGTGGAAGTTACAGGAAGTTAGAGATTACAGTGGCGCGGTCTGGAGTGAGTCGAGATCATGCCACTGCACTACAGCCTGGGCAACAGAGCAAGACTCCGTCTCAAAAAAATATATACTGATTTTTACAGAGAATAAATTTCAACTGCAAGCTGTTCCAAATAGGCTATTCAAAATATGTACTTACAACTTAGAGGTATAAAATCTACAGTAACCTGTTAGCGACTGTAAAATCTAATCTAGCTATCAGACCTTTGCTTCTCAAACTTAGGTGTACATAAGAATTATGTGAGGAGCCTGTTTTAAAAATGCAGGTCGTTGGCCAGGCACAGTGGTTCATGCCTATAATTTGGGAGGCTGAAGTGGGAGGATTGTTTGAGCTCACAAGTTCAAGACCAGCCTGGGCAACATAGCGGGACCCTGTCTCTATAAATAAAAATGTTTAAAGTGCATGCCCCTGGGACCATTCATAAAGAATCTGATTCAGTAGCTGGGGGACGGAGGAGCAGGGCGAGTTGGCAAAACCGAGGAACATGCATTTTAAACAACCCCAGGTGATGCTGACGTAGCTAATTGAGGACTGGCTAGTTCATTCTCCCTACAGGGGCTCTTTCTTCCTTATTTGTACCTGTCCATTCTCTCACCTGTGAGCAGACACAGGTGTGCCCTCATGATTAAGAAATTTTGTTGAGCTCTTGGACTTCTCTTGGCCTAAGACCACATGACAATCTACGCAGGAATAAGGTAAATCACTCAAATCTAGCAAGTTACCTATCTCAGGAATTGCTAGTACTGGTTGAAGGGATGGATATCTTTGGGCTAAGATAAAACGCACTGTCTCATGGGCTCTCTGCTTGAGCCTCACTGCTCTGTAGGGTGGGGCCTACATGTATTTTGTAGAGGAAGAATCTAAGGTTCAGGGAGGTCAGGGCACTGGCAAAGGTCACATGAGAAAGGTAAAGGCCAGGCGCGGTGGCTCAAGCCTGTCATGCCAGCACTTTGGGAGGCTGAGGCAGGTGGATCACCTAAGGTCAGGAGTTAGAAACCAGCCTGGCCAACATGGTGAGACCCTGTCTCCACTAAAAATACAAAAATTAGCCGGGTGTGGTAGTGCGTACCTGTAGTCCCAGCCAGTTGGGAGGCTAAGGCAGGAGAATCACTTGAACCCAGGAGGCAGAGGTCACAGTGAGTTGAGATCGTCCAACTGCCAGGAGACAGAAAGAAGGGGAAGGGGAAGGGGAAGGGGAAGGGGAAGGGAAGGGGAAGAGAGGGAGGGAGGGAGGGAGGGAGGGAGGAAGAAAAGAAAGAAAGGTAAAGAACCAAGTCCCCAAGTTGTGTCTCCAGTCTCTAAGCTTGTTCTTTTCAACTCCTTGTCAAGAGTTTGGTTGTATTGCCTGGATATGCCCAGAGATGGATTAAGCATTTTACATTTAAAAAACAAAACAAAACAAAAATTACCTCTTAGTATTAATTTTCTACATGAGAGGAGATTATCTCGGGGTTCACAGAACAGCTGCTACACAGGCGATGATTAAAATTCTGGAAGTCTCCCTCCGTCTACCTGCAGACAATGCTTCCAACTTATGGTTAGGTATGAAAGTAGAAAAGTAATTTGGGGCCTGGTTCTCACACCCTCTGTCGCTGGCCTCCCTGGAGCTCGGTGGTGGCATTGCAAGGACTGCTTCCCAACGGGATTGGAAAAGTGATCTTTGCAAACCTCACTAGAATTTTCGAAACCGATTTTTGTGCTTTGGTAATGAATGAGTCTGTTCAGCCTGCCGCAGCAAAATGCCACCAAGTGGGTGGCTTCAATAACAGAAATTTCTTTCTCACATTTCTGGAAGCCGGAAGTCCGAGATCAAGATACCAGCAAGTTCAGTTTCTGATAAGGCCTCCGTTCTGGGCTGAGAGATGCCCGTCTTCTCACTGTGTCCTCACATGGCAGAGACAGCAGGAGAGAAATTTCTTTCTCTTTCCCTTTCTTCCTTTTTTTTTTCTTTTTTTTTTTTTTGAGATGCAGTCTCACTCCTGTCATGCAGACTGGAGTGCAGTGGCTCGATCTTGACTCACTGCAACCTGCACCTCCTGGGTTCAAGCAATTCTCCTTTCTCAGCCTCCCAAGTAGTTGAGATTACAGGCATGCACCATCATGTCTGGCTAATCTTTGTATTTTCAGTAGGGATGGGATTTTGCCCTGTTGGCCAGGCTGGTTTCAAACTCCTGACCTCAGGTGATCTACCCGCCTTAGCCTCCCAAAGTGCTAGGATTACAGGCGTGAGCCCCCCGACCCAGCCATCTTTCTTCCTCTTTTTTTTTTTTCCTTCCTCTTTTTATGAAGCCACCCACTCTTATGACTTCATTGAACCTCAAGTACCTCCTAGAAGCCCAGTCTCCAAATACCATCATTGTGGGTGCTGGGGCTACAAAATATGAATTTTGGTGGGACACACAATACAATCCATAGCAAATGAATCCAGTTATTTTCCAAGAAAGCAGCTTTGGAAAGAGGGAAATAGGCCACTTTTCTTAACTAAAGAAAGACGGAAAGTTCTATCTGAGAAGATGCCCTTCCAGCCCTTTCTCTTGTGGAGAAATGGATGCTTTATCAGGGAGTTAACATGTGTAGTTATCAACCGTAGGTGGGCGCCCAGGAGTTGCCGCACTGCTGAACCCGTTCCACAGCGCGCAGGCAGAGTTGTACACAAGGCTGTACGTACGTGCACGCTGCCTGGGGAGACATGCTCTAGCCACGATGGCTTCCCTGCCATTTTAGGGACATGTCAGGCAGGCTCTGTTCTTAGGACTTAGACTGGGTTCTCTGGAAGCAGAGCTTGAGCCTGGGGTTCTTGTGCAAAGATTCTTTTGGGAGAAGTCTAGCCTCAGCCTGATCCCAGGGGGAGCTCTGGAAAATACGTCACTTCCCAGAGATGGTCCCTCTAAGGGCAAAGGGGATTGGACACTTGTCCCTGCCTCCATCTGTCAGGCATTGGTCCCCTCCCGGGCATGTCCAGGATGGGAGGCAGGTTGGGTCAGCCAAGGGCTATCCTCAGGAGAGGGGGACAGGTGTGAGGCTTTAGCAGACAACACCCTCTCCCCAACAACAGAGTGGGGGAGACAGCACTGCTACAGAAGAGCTGCGTGGGCCCAACTACACCTGCCACGGAGGAGCTATTGCTCTAGCTGATCCCTCTGCCTGGGATGATCTCCCCTAGATCACCTCATAGCCAACTCCCTCACCTCCTCAGAGTTTGCTAAAATCTCACCTTCTTCTTCCTTTTTGTTCTTTTTTTTTTTTTTTTGACAGAGTCTCACTTTGTAGCCCAGGTTGGTTGGAGTGCAGTGGCGTGATCTCAGCTCACTGCAACCTCCTGCAACCTCCACCTCCCGGGTTCAAGTGATCTTCGTGCCTCAGCCTCCCAAGTAGCTGGGACTACAGGTGCACACCACCACACTTGGCTAAGTTTTATATTTTTAGTAGAGATGGGGTTTCACCACGTTGGCCAGGCTGCTCTCAAACTCATGATCTCAAGTGATCTGCCTGCCTCGACCTCCCAAAGTACTGGGTTTACAGGCTTGAGCCACCGCACATGGCCTTAAAATCTCACCACCTCAATGGACCCATCCTGGCCACGCTGTTAATACAGAAACTGCACCCCTGCCCACTCCCCATCACCACCACCGGCTCTGTTTCTTTTTTCTATAGAACTCATCATCTTCTAACATAGACAATTTATTTCTTTAGTATAATATCATCTGTCTTTTTTTAATATCATCTGTCTCTTCCCCCTTTGAATGAAAGCTCACTGAGGGCAAAGATAGTAACACAGGCTTATCACCCAGAACTGTACCTGGGATATCGTATGCACACCATAAATACTTGTTGAATTAAGTCTCAAAGGTGTCCTGACTCAAAGAAGGGAGTAGGTCAAGAGCCCAGAGAAATTGATTACCTAGACGTGCACTAGCCAAGCCATCAGGCATGACTTGGGGCCTGCAGGAGGTGCACCACCTCCTCCAGAGATAATAGAATTTTTAGAACCATGAATGCACTGGTGTCATTACACTGTGCTTGGGATGGCTGTTCAGAAGCTGTCCTGCCCTGCACAGTTGCTCTACTTGAGGACTTACGAAGCTTTTCCTTGACCTAAAATAATTTTGTCTTTACTCTCCCACAGAAGTCTCAGCTTGGGTAAGTTGTGACCACTCACCCCTATGATAATACCTTAATTAGCGGAACTTTTCATCCAAAGATATGGAAATGCCAACATATGGAAATACTCAGATATCACAATGTTTCATAAGCACTAAGGAGGGAATTTTTTTTTTTTTTGAGATGGAGTCTTGCTCTGCCACCAGGCTGGAGTGCGGTGGTGCAATCTAGGCTCACCGCAACCTCCATCTCCCAAGTTCAAGCAATTTTCATGCCTCACCCTTCCGAGTAGCTGGGACTGTAGGCATGTGCCACCACGCCCAGCTAATTTTTTGTATTTTTATTAGAAACAGGGTTTTCCCATGTTGGCCAGGACGGTCTCGATCTCTTTTTATAACTTCCTTAAAAGAGGCTTCCTAACACTCAAAAGTTGAGTGAACTTCGCAACACCCACCTCCTGTCTGTCTTACAAAGAATGTCTCTTAGACCAATTCTGAAAACTCACATCAAAAGTATTATCTCCTGCTAGCTTTCTCCCTAAACCATTCACAGGTAATTTTTTGTTCCCTGCCTAAACAAGATGGGCAAAGTATTTAGACAGACATTACCCAAAGAGAAAAAACAGCAAATAACAAATACGTGGGAAAATCTGTCATTTTACCCATAAAATGCAAATTAAAACAACAGTCAGATGCTATCACAATCTATCGAACCAGCAAGAATTTCTCGTTGTCCTTGCTCTATCAAAACTGGTGAAGCTGCGGTTAAGCTGCGCATTCTGCAGCGTGGGTGGAAGTGTGGCGTGGTAAACCCCTGCGGAAAGCTACATGGCTAGAGACTTCAGAGGCTTTGATATATTCATAATCTTTGACCTTTCTTAGAGTCCCTCCTAGGACCCTATCCTACCAAAAAATCTGAAATGTAGGGGGAAAAAGCCTTTGAACCCAGCCATAGGGATTTCATGCAGGACGAGGGAAAGGGAGAGGGTCCTTAGATGAGCGAGCAATAGATTCTCTCAAAGCTCTTCTTTGGTTTACGTTTTTTGTTTTTTTTTGAGACAGAGTTTCACTCTTTTTCCTTTTGCTGCCTAGGCTGGAGGGCAATGGCGCCATCTAGGCTCACTGCAACCTCCGCCTTCCGGGTTCAAGCAATTATCTTGCCTCAGCCTCCTGGGTAGCTGGGATTACAGGCATGTGCCACCACGCCTAGCTCATTTTTGTATTTTTAGTAGAGACAGGGTTTCACCTTGTTGGTCAGGCTGGTCTCGAACTGCTGACTTCATGTAATCCACCCACCTCGGCCTCCCAGAATGCTGGGATTATAGGCATGAGCCACCGCACCCGGCCTGATTTAACTTTTCATCACAGGACAGCTCTTGTCACATACACTCTGTGGCCCAACAAACAGAACACTGGCACTTAGTTTCACAATTGGAATTGCTGATTTCTTGTGTTTTGACAGTTGAATCATGTTTCTAAAACTCATGTTTTCATGTTCCAAAAACCTCTCCTTGCCTGGGGATGCAGGCCCCTCATTTACTCTTTGCTGGATTCCTTAGCTGTTAACATAGAGCCATGGAAACAGCTACCTTGTTTTCCAAGTTCAAAAACTCAACATTCAAAACAATCATTTTCAAAACTCTCTGAATTCTCTTGTTACTTTTTCTCCTTGAACTTCACTCACTAAAAATCAACACAAAGTACAGTGCTTTTTTCTATCTCAACTAGAATAAAACCTGCATTTGTGAACATTTTTCAGTTAAGGCATCTTCTCATTTTAAAAAAACAGAGCAAAACAAAACACTGGCTGGATGTGGTGGCTCACACCTGTAGTCCCAGCACTTTGGGAGGCTGAGGTGGGTGGATCACCTGAGGTCAGGAGTTTGAGACGAGCCTGACCAACATGGTGAAACCCCATCTCTACTAAAAATACAAAAAAAAAAAAAAAAAAAAAAATTAGCCGGGAGTGGTGGTGCATGCCTGTAATCCCAGCTTCTTAGGAGGCTGAGGCATGAGGTGGAGGTTGCAGTGAACCGAGATCTTACTACCGCACTCCAGCCTGGGTGACAGAGGGATACTCTGTCTCAGAAATAGATAAATAAAAATTTTTAAAAAGTAACTTCTACCAGTAAAACAAATGCTCACCCCAAATGGGATTTAGGTTTTTCCTTTTCAATTTTTAGCAGCAAAGCTGCTTGGAGGGTTGCTGGTAGCTTTCCATTTCTGGAGGTGGCCTTTTGGAGCTGACTTTATTGACTCTGGGAAACTTAACAGAAAATGTGCTTTTTAGTTACCCAAAGGTAAAGCAAATTCCCACCCATCAACCCTGGAGAAGCTGTGAAATCATGGCCCATGGAGAGGCAAGATTGTTGGGAGGTGTGGAGAAGATTTTATCCAGGCCTGGAGCAGTGGCATGAGAGGCCACCCCTGGAGGCAGCGGAGAGGGCAGGTGGATCTCCCACACTGGCATCCAGCAAGGCCTGAGAAGGATTCTGCAAGGCCACCCTCCTTCTGCTAGGGGCCCTTCTCCCACTCCCACCTAGGACACAGGGAGTAGCTCTTGGGCCTCTTTCCAGGATGCAGGAGTTCATGTCCTCAGATCTTGGTAAAGGCAGTAGGAGAGGGTGGGAATGTCCTGCTTTGGGTCTTTGCTATAAAATTATGTCTAAGGGGACTTCCTGCTCCAAAATACTAAATTTCCATTTCAGTCAAAGCTTTCTGCTTATGGGGAAGAGAAACTAGCTACAAATGGAGACAGAGTAACCTAACCCTAAGGAGAACTTGGCTGGGCACAGTGGCTCATGCTGTAATCCCAGCATTTTGAGAGGCTGAGGTGGGGTGGATCACTTGAGGCCAGGAGTTCGAGACCAGCCTGGCCAACATGGTGAAACCCTGTCTCTACTAAAACTACAAAAATTAGCCAGGTGTGGTGGCACACGCCTGTAATCCCAGATACTTGGGAGGCTGAGGCAGGAGAATCACTTGAACCTGGAAGGTGGAGGTTGAAGTGAGCCAAGACTGTGCCATTGCAGTCCAGCCTGGGCGATGGAGCGAGACTCTGTCTAAAAAAAAGGGAGGGAGAGCTGATGAAGAGTTTAGCCAGGCCTCAGCCACACGGAGCTAGAAACAAGGTTGACAGGCAGAAAGTGGCTCTTCTCTGTGCCCTGGTCCTCTCTCGATGTTTCTTTCTGCCCACCTGCTTCTTGCTCTGCCCAGCATCCTCTGTCTACGCCTGGTTCTCCCTGGCTTTGTCTTGCCATGATGCTGGCTCAACCTTTACTGCTCTAGACCTGGAGGCCTAGCTCCTCACTCTCAGGCCCTAAGAGAGGATTTTGGCCCAGTTAGGTGTCCATGACTGGTCCAAAGAGCTCTTGGCCAGAAAACTTCAGTCATGGGATAGAAACATAGCCACCCAGGAACATGACATGATTAGAGAGAAAGAGAAGTGGATTCAGGAAGGGTCAGGACCCTCAAAATGTCAAAGCAGTGTTGGTGGCAGCTCTTTCCATTCCCACTTTCTTCTGTTACTTGGGTTTTATCGAAACCTCTTTGGTTCTCAAAGAAGTACGTTCTAGGGCAGGGTTAGACATGGGAGATTTATTGAAGGAGGTACCTGTGCAAAAAGATGGGTAGGTTACAGGAGGAGGCTGGGAGAGCTGTCAGGTCATGATGCAGGTCTGACCCTGGTGAAGGAGAGTGGGAAGGAAGGTGAGGTAAGAAGACTCTCAGCCAGCAATTCTAACAAAATTTGGGCAGGGCTGATGGGCATCTGTGTAAGTCAGTTCAGGCTACTATAATAAGATACCGTGCACTGGGTGGCTTATAAACAACAGAAATGTATTTCTTACAGTCCTGGAGCCTGGGAAGTCCAAGGTCAAGGTGCTGGCAGATCCAGTATCTGGTGAGAATGCTGTTCCTGGTTTGTAGAGAGTAGACTTCTCGCTGTCTCATTACGTGGTAAAAGGAGCAAGACAGCTCTCTGGGGTCTCTTTTACAAGGTCCTCACCTCATTAATGGGTGCTGAGCCCATTTGTGAGGGATCTTCCCTCATGGCCTAAGCACCTCCCAAAGGCCCCACTTCCAAATACCATCACACGGGGGATTATGGCTTCAAGATATGAATTTGGGGTAGGGGAACAAGCATTTAGTCCACAGCAGCATCCTTGAGGCAAAGTTCATCAGAGGAATCCCACATGTCACAGGAGTCACTCTGCCTTAGCAGCCTTGCTGTTTTTCGTCATTGGTTGGGAGCAGTGGTAAGAAATGTGGACACAGCTTGAACGTGGTGGTGGGTTCAGAGCACAGCATCAAGGGCTGTCAGGTGATTGTATTTCCCCAGCAGGAGATCTAAGAGATACAAGTTCAAGGTCAACAAACAGGCTCTTTTTTATGAAGCAGGAGAAGGAAGGCACAGATTGACAAGCTTGCAGGCTATGGAGTCCACAGGCTGGGTTGGAATCTGCCTGCCTCTTACCCATCATGTACCCTTGGACGAGTTACCTGCCTCCCTGAGCTTCACTTTCTTCCTCTGAAATAATAATAACAGCCATATCTATAAAGCACTTACTGTGTGCAAGACACTGTTGTCAGTATTAATTCATTTAATCCTGGGGCATATAGTTTAAGCAACTTGCCTAAGATATTAGAGGTGATAAGTGCTAGCATCAGAATTTGAACCCAGAATCCAGGCGACATTGTCTTGGTGAAGTAGAGCCAGCAGTAGCACCAGCAGGACTATGCTGCTGTGAAAACTGAGAACACATGGAAAGCACTGACCCTCACACAATGTATGCATTTAATACATGTTACGTTCCATTACTGGTGTTACTAATTAGTATTATAGAAGGTACAGACTTTTTCTTTAGTGATTTCAAAGATACACGGTTTTTATCCCAATGGTCTCTTCTGAAAATAAGTAGTTTCCTTGGTATGGTGGGAAAAGTGAATCCCATGCTGACAATGTAAAGTGATCCCACCTACAGGCCTTCACCTTGCTTTGACTCTATGCTCATCAGATGTCTTCTGAGGATAACGTGATATTCTGTGCACACTCCCAACAGGGTGAAGGGGACACCACTGGCAGCCTACCCAGTACCCATTTCCTGCTTCTTCCTTCCTGAGAGAGACTCGGTTTCTTTCAGATATTCTGGTTACCTATTGTTGCATCACAAACCATCCCCAAACTGAAAACAACGATTAATTATCCTCTCTCACAATTCCGTGGCTGACTGGGCTCAGCAGGGTGGTTCTTGTTTGGGGTTTCTCATGCGGTTGCAGTCAGATGGCAGCTGGGGCTGGGGTCACATCGGAAGCCTCACTGAGCTGAGCTGGAAGCCATCCCAAATGGCCTCTTCATTCACAAGTCCAGAACGGTGGAAACCGGCTCAGATCTTGTTCTCTCTCTCTCTCTCTCTCTCTCTCTCTCTCTCTCTGTCTCTTTCTGTCTTGCTGGCTCTCCACACAGCCTCTCCACATGACTAGTTTGGGCTTCCACATAGCATGGTAGTCTCCCTGAAGTCAGGCTCTGTAGATGTTGGCTGGTTTCCCACAGAGCAAGCATTCCAAGAGACTGAGAAGGAGCTGCAAGGCTTCTTATAACCCAGCCTTGAACCTCGTGCAGAGATGCTTCCCCCGCATTTTATTAGTTACGCAGGAACAGCCCAGACTCAGTCCAAGTATTACCAAGAGGCGTGGTGTGGCAGACTGGGGGTGAGGGAAGCTTTGGAGAGGAGCTACCATAGGTACTCTTTTCCCACTCAGCCACAGGCCTCTGGGGAAGCCAGCCTCATCCTCCAGCCCAAGGGTGAACCAGATGTGTCTAAAGGTGATGCCTCCCCCTTGCCAAGAATGAGCATGTGACCCCATTCTGGTCAATGAGATATAAAGGGGATGTCTTCTGGGCTTCTGGGGAAAGTTTTCACATTCCTAAGAGAGAGTCTACTTCCTCATATTACACTCAGATTTGAATATGTTTTCTGAAGCTGCCACAGGCATTTTCCATCATATATATATATACACGCACACACACTCAGGCTGGAGTGCAGTGGTGTGATCACAACTCATTGCAGCCTCGAACTCTTGGGCTCCAGTGATCCCACCTCAGCCTCCCCTTAGCTCTCCTTTGCACAGGAAGCTGTACAATAGATGCCTGTTTGAATTTGGCCTGCAGGCCATATTTTGCTGATCCCTGCTTTAAAATTACAAGGAGTAAATATTGCTGACATAAGAATGCTGACATAAGGCTGCTTGTCACTATAATTCCCACTGTAAATTATCAGTATCATTATCCACTGATGCTCAGGTTCACAAATCTGCAGATTGCAACTTACTTTAATTCTTGCTTGCATGAGAGAATGAGTTTACCTTAACCTTAAAAGCTGGTAACTTTTAAGGTTAAGGTAATGGGTGTGAGGTGGGTGCTGGCCTTCTGTAATAGAAATCAAGATTTGCAAGGAGAAAAACATTCTTATAGCATAATAAGGCAATGGCGAGTCACTAGCAAGAATCAAAGTGCTGATTGTCTTTTAGATACTCCCCTAGTACCCTGCTTCCTGACCAAACTATAAAGGTCATTTCCTCTTGCCTCCAATACATACACCCATAACTGAGGAACTGGATGAAACAGAGAATGGTTGACAACCTTAACCTTAATCGGGGTGGGGATCATGTTGGACACAAGGAGATGGGGACTCGAGGGAAGAGAGAGAAAAAGAAGTAAAGAAGGCTGGGCATGGTGGCTCACGCCTGTAATCCCAGCACTTTGGGAGGCGAATCACTTGAGGTCAGGAGTTCAAAACCACCCTCGTCAACACGGCAAAACCCTGTCACTACTAAAAATTAAAAAAAAAAAAAAATCAGGCGGGCATGGTGGTGTATGCCTATAATCCCAGCTACTCAGGAGGCTGAGGCAGGGGATATGGCCACTAGCAGATCTAGATGCAGATCCTTAGACTTCATGACCAAAGAAGAAAAGGGATCCTCTCCCCTGGATCCAGTTTAAACATCCCCATGGAGGATGCTGACTGAGAACGGTTCCTATGCCTACCCCTGGGCCAATTTTGTTGCAGGAAGGGGTGGAGAAATGCTATTAATGTAGCCAGGAGGGTAAAATCTGTTAGCAAAGGAAAAGTGGGAGGCCGGCCCGGTGGCTCATGCCTGTAAGCCTAGCACTTTGGGAGGCCAAGGTGGGCATCACTTTAGCTCAGGAGTTTGAAACCAGTCTGTCCAACATGGTGAAACCTTGTCTCTACTAAAAATACAAAAGTTAGTCAGGTGTGGTGGCATGTGCCTGCAATTCCAGCTCAGGAGGCTGAGGCACAAGAATCGCTTGAACCCTGTAGGTGGAGGCTGCAGTGAGCCGACTCTGTCTCAAAAAAGAAAGAAAGAAAAAGAAAGAAGAAGGAAGGAAGGAACGGGGGGAAGGAGGGAAGGAGGAAGGAAGAGAAAGAAAGAAAGTGCTAGCCAGGCCAAACAGAAGATGTGTTCTACCTGTCCTCTCTGAGAGCCGCCCCTTCCCCTCCATCCAAAGGAAGTGGTCCTAGAAGACTGAGCTGCCCCTTTGCCATAAGGATTAATAGACATGGGCACCTACTGGTCCATCAGCATCTTCTCCCAGGAATTGAGAACTGGAGCTCAGAGACGCCAGCTCTGTTTGACTGCTTTTGTGTCGTGAGGAGCTGTCAGAGGAGTCATTTCTTTGTCTCAAGGATGGGAGAACTGGGAAACACAAATGGCTGGGCCACAAGACGAGAGGACAAGGAAGCAGCAACCTACAGAGAGAAGCAGATGCTAAGGGCTGAGCACGCTGGCTGGGTCTGCATCTGGGTTGCAGGGATTCCTGGGATCCAGTCACATCTCTGCTGCCAGTCTCTGCACAGCACCCCGAATCCAGATAACCCCTTTTTTCCCTTAAAGTAGCTCATATTGCACTTCTATTGCTTGCAATCAAAAACGTTCTAACTGATACATGATCTCAACCTAAAACAGATAGCCTCAGCCCTCAGCCTGACACACAGCCAGCAGCATGGTGAAGCAGGTGAGTTCTGGCACCAGCCTTCCTGACTGTATCTCAGTTCTGCTTCTTCTTAACTTGTGACGTCAGACAAGTTACTTGACTTATTTTTTTTAGACAGAGTCTTACTCTTGTCTCCCAGGCAGAAGTGCAATGGCACAATCTTGACTCACTGCAAACTCCATCTCCCAGGTTCAAGTGATTCTCCTGCCTCAGCTTCCTGAGCAGCTGGGATTACAGACGTGTGCTACCATGCCCGGCTAGTTTTTTTGTATTATTAGTAGAGACGGGGTTTCACCACGTTGGCCAGGCTGGTCTTGAACTCCTGACCTCAGGTAATCCACCTGCCTCACCCTCCCAAAGTGCTGGAATTACAGGCATGAGCCACCGTGCCCAGCCAACCTACTTTGCCTCTATATTTCTCATCTGCAAAAAGGAAATATTCATACCACATACATTATCGTGTTGTGAGAATTAAATAAGTTGATCCACGTAACACAGTGCCTGACATGTACAAATCACTCCATAACGTTAACTATTATTTCCAGCGAGAGAAGGCAGTAGTGCCTAGGAGAAATTTTATCATTTCTTTAAAGATCAAAGAAACATACCAAGGAAGATGGTCTCCCCACTTCTACCACAGATCACATTCCCAGCTTGTTGGAGGTGTCATGTTGAATCCTCTGGCCAGCATTCCAGACACTGGCTGCCAATTTACAGAGGAGATAAACATCTCCAAGAAAGTTGAATGTTATGTCTATGGCTGTACCACTCTGACTGTGCCTGGTCTTGTCTGATTTTTGGAAGCTAAGCAGGGTTGGGGTTGGTTAGTACACGGATGGGAGACTGCCTGGGAATACTTGGTAGGCTTTGGCAAAATAATAAAATAAATGTAAAATATAAAAGTTATTTTTAAAAAGTTGAATGTTACTAAAATGCTTGTACTGGAGTATAAGGATAATAACACTTCCTCAGATATTTTATTCTCCTAAATTCCTCTAATTCATACATTTTTAAAGCATGAAATCTGGCCAGACGTGGTGGCTCACACCTGTAATCCCAGCACTTTGGGAAGCCGAGACGGGTGGATCACTTAAGGCCAGGAGTTTGAGACTAGCCTGGCCAACATGGTAAAACCCTGTTTCCACTAAAAATATATAAAATTGTATTTACATACACACACACACACACACACACACACACACACACACACACACAAGCAATAATCCTAGAAAAAAAAAAAAGAAAAGAAAAACAAGGGGCAAAAGAGTAAAGTGACATATGTCTATAAGGGAGCATCGCTACTATCATATTAAGAAACGAGGTTTGGACTGGGTACAGTGGTTCACACCTGTAATCCAAGCAGTTTGGCATGCCGAGGCAGGCAGATCACTTGAGGTCAGGAGTTCTAGACCAGCCTGGCCAACATGGTGAAACCCCATCTCTACTAAAAATACAAAAAATTCCCCATGCGTGGTGGCAGGCATCTGTAATCCTGGCTACTCGGGAGGCTGAGGCATGAGAATCGCTTGAACCTGGGAGGCGAAGGTTGCAGTAAGCCGAGATCATGCCACGGCACTCCAGCCTGGGCAATAGAGTGAGACTCAGTCTCAAAAAAAAAAAAAAAAAGAAAGAAAGAAAACAAAGAAACCAAAAAGAAATGAGGTTTGGGCCAGACCCAGTGGCTTGCACCTATAATCCCAGCACTTTGGGAGGCTGGGGTGGGTGGATCACCTGAGGTAGGAAGTTTGAGACCAGCCTTGCCAACATGGTGAAACCCCATCTCTACTAAAAATACAAAAATTAGCTGGACACAGTGGTACGTGCTTGTAAACCCAGCTACTCGGGAGGTTGAGGCAGGAGAATTGCTAGAACCCGGGAGGCGGAGGTTGCAGTAAACCAAGATCCCATCACTGCACTCCAGCCTGGGTGAGAGAGTGAGACCCTCTCTCGAAAAAATAAATAAATGAATGAATAAATAAATAAGAGGTTTGGAAGGCTCAGCGCTGTGTCTGGAAATCTGCGTTAGTTGATTTCTTCACTATCCTTTGGTTTACTCTACCAGTAGACAGTTAACAAGTAACACAGTTAACTTAGTTTATTTTCACTTTGAGTAATATAATTTTGGAAAAAGCTGAAAAGGAGTGGAAATAAAGAAAGACTAAGAGAACTTTTTAAAAGAATAACAGGAAATTATATTTTAAATAAGAATAAAAGCTAGAGAAAAACCAACAGAAGAGAATGGAACCCCTTGGGTGCTGCCATCAGGCTGGCCCTTGGCGCTTAAAATTCCTTGCATCCATAAATGATATATGTTCCAGTCTCCCTTCCTAGAGTGAGCTCTTTAAAGTTAGGATGCCCATCCCTGTGCCCAACCCACACTGGCATCGCACTGTTCTTTTAACCTGTTGAGTGGAGGGTAAAAGAAATTAGGAAGACCCAAAGGGCAGAGAAAAGAGTAAACAGGACAATAGCCTGAAGTTTGGCCCTTGAGTTCCTCTGAATTGGAGCATAACTAGAGGATCTCACAGATGAGCTGTGTAGGCATCGATGATGGGGGTGAGAATCTCTTGGAAGGTTTTTGCAGTAGAAATGCTGCCATGGAAAAACTGTTGTGTTAGAGCCGGTGGTACTTTGTTTCAGCGAAACGAGACTTTCCACAAAAAAAGTTATTTGATAAGTGATGCCTTTTCTATTTCCTGTGAGCAAATTCGTGAGGCTTAACATATTGCTTGCAAGAATCTTGGGCTATTTTACATTTATCTTACATCCATTACAAGCAGTCAGACTCCATTTCACAGATGCTGCTTCCCAGCAAAGCATGCTGAATCCTTTAGACAATCACTATTTACCAGAACAAATAAAAACTCTTAAGATCCGTTATCTGTCACCAGAATATTCAGACAACCTATTTCCTCCTCAGTCCTATTACTCATCCCCTCTATTACTCACCCTCCATCCAGCCATTCCCCTCAGGGCCTGTAAGCACACCTGAAGCCTCCCCAGCACTGACTTTGCTCTTCACCAGGTTGCCCTCCTTATTTGCTAATTTAGGAATGAATCACATATTACTTAAAAATTATTCTGTTTCATGTATTCTATTCCAGCCAGACTGCAGTGACAGCTGGAATAGACTGGATGATGGAGTGCAGTGGTTAAAGGCACAGACGCTAGAAGTAAACTGCCTATATTTGAACCCAGGTCTTCCCACTTTACTAGCCAGGTGTCCTCAGGCAAGTTACTTAACCTCCGTGTGCCATAGATTCCTCATCTGTAGGATTATTGTGAGGAGGAAATGATTTATAAGATGTGAAAAACTACTCAGAAGAATGCACAGCCCAGAGCACTGTAGAAGTGTTCCCGCTTATTAGTGATCTCCCAGAGTCTACCATGCTGTTAAAATAAATGGTTTTATCAATAAATATTTGTTCATTTCTAGAATTTCTTTCTTTTTTCTTTTCTTTTTTTTTTTGAGACAGAGTCTTGCTCTGTTACCTAGGCTAGAGTGCAACGGTGCAATCTCGGCTCACTGCAGCCTCTGCCTCCCGAGTTCAGGCGACTCTCCTGCCTCAGCCTCCCAAGTAGCTGGGATTACAAGTGCCCACCACCACACCCAGATAATTTTTTGTATTTTTAGTAGAGATGGAGTTTTGCCATGTTGGCCAGGCTCGTCTCAAACTCCTGACCTCAGGTGATCCACCTGCCTCGGCCTCCCAAAATGCTGGATTACAGGCATGAGCCACCACGCCCGGCCCATTTCTAGAACTTTTTCATGCATATATAGTGCGTGTGTGTGTGTGTGTGTGTGTGTATAAATATATATATATACACACATATATATAATGTCTACCTATTAGAAAATGCAAATCAAATACACATATAAGAAAAAAAAAAACAGCAATACCACTGCCTACAGATAGTACTATTAGTAGTATTTTCACATATTCCATTTATTAATTAAACAACATTTACTGAGCAACTAACACACAAAGGGCTTCATCCTCTTGCTAGAGATATAATGATGTGCAAAAACAGACACAGCTCTTGTCTCATGGAATTTACAGTCTACTGCGAGAGGCAGACCTTAATCAAGTAATGATACAAATATTTGTGAAGCTGTAACTGTGATCAATGCTATCAAGAAGAGGTACACATGTAATAGGGAGATATGATCTAGTTGTGAAGGTCTTTTATCTGACAGTTGTGAGGAAGTGACTACTAAAATGAGAATGAACTCACAGAAATTAATTCGAAGAAGTCAGAAGGGAAGATGTGCCTAACACAGTAAATCCAAAGGCCCTGCAATGCAAGGGAGGCTGGTAAGCAGAAAGAAGTAAGAGGCCTCAGCGTGGCTGCAGTTGTGTGTGAGATAAAGCTGGTTAAGTTAGGAAGAGGGCAGACCTAGCAGAGCTTCATATACTTATTTTAGAAATTATTTTTCATGTGTTCAACAAATACTTGTTGTCTGTGAGGAACTAGGGACACACGAATTTTACATAAATTGATTTATGACATATACTGCTGTTACTATCAACAATTTACAGCAATAAATATACAGTAATTTAACCAATCTCTTATTGTTGGAAATGTAGATTTTTATCCCCAACTTCTCACCATTATTATAAACCACAGTTACTTTTACACCAACCTAAAAACAATGTAACAAAGGTTTTTGTATGTGGACATGTGTCCAAATATTTCTCGGCATAAATTCCAGCACGTGGAATTGCTGGTTAGGCAAACTGCAAATTTGTATATATATATACATATTTGAGACAGGGTCTTGCTCTGTCACCCAGGCTGCTGGAATGCAGTGGTGAAATTACTGCTCACTACAGCCTTGACTTCCTAGGCTTAAGCGATTTCCTACCTCAGCCCCACCCCAGTAGCTAGGATTACAAGCACATGCCACCACACGCAGCTAATTTTTTGTATTTTTTGTAGAGACAGAGTTGCACCATGTTGCCTAGGCATGTTGGTCTCAAATTCCTGAATTCAAGTGATCCTCTCACTTTGGCCTACCAAAGTGTTGGGATTACAGGTGTGAGCCACTGTGCCTGGCTTTGGAAACCTATTTTAATTATAAATGTGGAAAATTAACATGCTCAACTGTCAAGATTTGGTGTGATGGTCTTTTAAGGGTGGTGCCACTGCTGCATTTGAAGGCATTCTCGGTCACTTTCAGAACTCACTTTTTCATTTTCTTCAGCATGTGATGAAGTCCCTTCTATTTCTGATCCTTCCAAAGACTACAGGTTCACTCAATACTACCAGTGAAACATCTTTAACTACAGTGCTAGAAGCCTGACTGTCCTCCTCTCCTCAGCTTAAATTCTTCTTATCTGTCTCTCAAGAATCTTCCTATGGCCTTGAGACACACTGGAAGAGAAGGTAGTTTCTGGTACTCCTTTCCTTTTGGCCACCTACTTGGTCCAGTTCCATTTTCATGCAGTAAATTCACTAATCTTTAAAGGCAGATGGAACTGTAGCAACTCTATTACAGAACTGGGTTTTCCATTCTACTGAGCTTGTTGACAGACACAATGTTCTCAGGAGCCAGTGTGTCTTCACCTCCCTCTTTCAACATCTACAGCCTTAGATTACCTTCTAAGGCTCCATATATTGTCAAGCCACAATTTCAATGATTCTAATGAGGAAGACAAACTCTGATACACTATTCACATTTTTCTTAGCTCCTGTTTCCAGTCCTCTTCTCCATTGCAAAACAAAAAACCCAAACAAACCACAAAACCTGTTTCCCAGTCAGTGTGACATGCCTGCCAAAGCACCCTGACTTTGGGTATATGAGTTGAAAGAGGAAAGAAACACGAAAAGCAGCTTAACAGTCAAAGACAGGTTTATTTTGGAGAATAAACCTGAGAGGGGCTTCTGGTCGATTTTGATCAGTGGCGTTTTCTCTAACACAGTAAGGGTATTTAAGGGTTTAGGGAGCTGGGAGCTTATCGCAGGTTCAGAATGTTTCTATGTGAAGGAAAGTTTATCGCCGGATTGGAAAGTTTCTGGTCAGAGGGAAGGCTATCCCCAGGTTGGCATGTTTCTGGTTGGAGGTGGGTTCATCTTGGGGTTGTAATGTTTCTGGTTATCCTGATATTAGCCATTAGGCTGATGTTTTTTGGCTGGATGTAGGCAGTTTTTTAATCAAGGGAAACAAAATGGTGATGTTTGTCCAAGATGGCAATGCTCCTGTCAGGGTAGGTCTTGGGAAGACATGAGCTGTCTTTGTAAAGTTAGGTTCCTCCGGTGCCAAGCACAGTGCTGACTGCATTACATGGGTTTTTCTTTTTAATATTCGTGACAACCTTCTGAGGTAGGTATCATGACTGTCCCCCATTTTACAGATTAGACAACAGAGGTTTCGGAGGTTGTCACTCATCCACAGCCACACAGCTACTATGGAGAAAGGGAACCCCATTTGTTCCTAAACTGAGATTAAAAGGAAAAAAAAGGGACGCAGGCCAAGAAAGAAAACACGCAAAGTGTTGAAAAACAGGAAAGGAAAGGTAAGCGGTCAGGAGGAAGCGGCCCCTTTCCTGCCTCCTTCCCGCCCGGAGCTGGGCCTTGCGCGGGGCCCGAACGCCCCCCAGCGGCCACCTCTCTGCCGCTGACGCTTCCGGCTACAGGCTGGCGTCACTACCGAGCGCCCCTGCGCCGGCACCGGCCCCTGAGCACGTGTGGCGTAATACGTCGGGCGAGGGGGCGGGTCTTCTAACTCTCTTGAAAATCATTTCCGGCAGGAACCGGAAGACCGTCCCGGATGGCCTCGGGACGCCTACTGTGTGGAGGTGCGCTCTGGGGCTGCCGGCTTTCCCGCGTTCGCTGGTCGCCTCATGCTGCAGACCGTGGCCGCTAGCCCCCGCTCTCATCAGTGGCGCTGAGGTGCCGGGGCAGCAAGCGACATGTCGTCGGGTCTCCGCGCCACCGACTTCCCCCGCTGGAAGCGCCACATCTCGGAAGAGCTGAGGCGGCGGGACCGGCTGCAGAGGCAGGCGTTCGAGGAGATCATCCTGCAGTGTGAGCGGCGCCCGTGTGGGCTGGGAGCGGGGCGGGCGGGCCCCGCGGATGCATGCGGGGCGCCAGCGGGAACCTGAGGCGGAGCTCCCGGCGCCGCCCACGCGCATGGCAGCCGCCCCGCGTACCCCACGCCTGGGACGCCCTTAAATGCTTTCTCTAATTTGCGTTTTATCTTTAGAGGATTTTCCCTACTAACTTGTGCGATCTTTGTGGGGACACACAGTTCGTGTTTGTATCTGTAAATCCCAGCAGCTCACACAATGCTCACGCACTTAAGCAGGTCCCGGAAACATCCCATCTATGGAGGCATGTTACTGACGGTCGTTGACTTTAAGTCGTAGAATTAACATTGCTTTCTCAATGTAGTGGAGCGGGTGGCCTTGGATTCCTCAAACTTACTTCCCTTACTCCACCTTGGTGGTTTTTTGCGAAGAAACGGGGTTGGGGGAACGGGGTCTCGCTCTGTCGCCGAGGCTGGAGTGCAGTGGCGGAGATCACGGCTCACTGCAGCCTCAAACTCTCGGGCTCAAGTGATCCTCCCACCTGAGCGTCCGGAGGAGCTGGGATTACAGACGCGTGCTACCACTCGGCTAATTAAAAAAAAAAATTGTAGGAACGAGGTCTCCCTGTGTTTCCCAGGCTGGTCTCCAACTCCTGGGCTCAAGCGATCCTCCCACCTCGGCTTCCCAAAGTATTGAGATTACAGGCGTGAGCCACCGAGCCCAGCACATTCTTAGTTTTATCTTTGAGGCGGGACAGAACCTTTACTGTTATTGAAATCTTAAGTATGAACTGCATCTCACGTTATCAGTGTTTTTTGTTGCTTCCCAAACGAGTCTACTGTGCAAACAAATTTTAGTACTGTGGTAAGTATTTGCATGTGTTACTTCATTTTATTTTTCCCAAAATAATGTGTATGAACCAGGAACTTTTTCACACATGGAACTGAGCCCTAGGAAGATTAGGTAACTTCTGAGGTTGCACAGCAGGTTAATGGTGGGACTGTTTGGTTTTTTTTTTTTTTTTTTTTTGGGAGACAGAGTCTGGCTCTGTCACCCAGTCTGGAGTGCAGTGGCGCAATCTCGGCTCACTGCAACCTCCGCCTCCCAGGTTCAAGCGATCCTCTTGCCTCAGCCTCCCTAGTAGCTGGAGCTACAGGCGAGTACATCAAGCCTTAGTTGTCTAATCTGTAAAATGGGGACGGTAATGATACCTACCTACCTCAGAAGGTTGTCACGAATATTAATTTTTGTGTTTTTAGTGGAGACAGGGTTTCGTCGTATTGGGCCAGGCTGTTCTCCAACTCCTGACCTTGGGTGATCCACCTGCCTCAGACTCCTAAAGTGTTGGGGTTGCAGGCCCAGCCGGGACAGGGATTTGAACTCGGCCTTGATGACTGACTTTGGCATTTGCTTTTCTCACTGGCTCCCACAGCAAATGGGTCTTTGCTTTCACTGCACCCATTGTTTTAACAAAACTTAAGAAGAAAGGGGATGCTTTGCTGTTCTAGGAGGTCCTGAAGAATAGTGCTATTTCAGCAAGCCAGAAGCATAAGAAGTCCCTCTGACTCAAAACGTGATTCCCAGCTGGGCGCGGTGGCTCATGCCTGTAATCCAAGCACTTTGGAGGCCAAGGCAGGCAGATCACCTGAGGGCAGGAGTTCAAGACTTGCCTGACCTACATGGTGAAACCCCGTCTTTAAAAAAAAAAACAACGTGATTCCCCTACAGATTACATATATCAGTTCATTAGGTGCTTATTGGGTGCTTATGCTTTAAAAGCTAATATATTTTGAAAGTCAAATTGGGTTGGAGGCGTGACTCACCCCCACCTGAACCCTGAGTCTGTTTTGCCTCCTCTATAAAATGGGGATAAAGCTTGCCGTGCCCACTTGTTAAAACAGTGATGTGCATGTAAGCGCTTTCAGAGTCATCTGTATAATAGTCTGTAATGGTAAAGTGTTTGTCTCTTTGAAATAAATGGAATGTTTTCCTGCCCTTTGAAAATGGCATCTTGATGAGGCAGGAGCATGTAGAGCAGTCAAAATAAGAGGTCAGTCGTGGAGAAAAGATACCTTTAAAGGGACTAGAGTAGTGAGTAATGCCTACCTGAGGGACCAGGAGAGGAGACTGGGTTAAGAGGCTAGGAAGGGGCAGGAGAGTGAGACAGCCCTTTGCATGTTAATGTCTTGTTTTGGCGAAGCAACTGACAGCTAGGAGAATCATTTCTATTATAGTTTGTGAAACACGTTCATTCCTCTCGTTCCAGCCTTCCCAGGCCAGTCAGCTTCTGACCCTCCGTCAACCTAGAGTCTGTTCCCTGTTCAGTCCCTGCCTTTGAACTGAAGAGAAAGGTGGAAAGAGGCCATAGCGGGAGGGAAAAAGCTTCCCTCCATCTCCAGCTTTCTCTTCAGGGAGGAACCTTTGGGAAGGACTCCTTTTGAATGCCTATGTCTTTTGAAAGAACCTAAAATTATCACAGGCACCAAGCTCTGGTTTAACATCTAAAGATCTTACTAGAGCTCTTTGACACTGGTGGATTTTAAACCTTTCTCTTGATCGTGATGTCCTAGGTTGAAACCAATTCCCAGTTTGGCTGAGGTAGTTCGTTTAACTAATATAGATGAGAGTGTTTCTACCCAGGAGTTCTCTTTTCAGATAGCAAGAAGTGGGACTCAAGACTCTAAAAGGAGAAATAAGCTCTTTTAACAGGAACAGTGACTAGCATAAACCCTGTCTTGTTCTTGGTACCTGCCTCCACATCTGATCTTACTGGTGCCTGTGTGCCTATTACTCTTATTTTTTATTTCATTTTATTATTTATTTTGAGACAGAGTCTCGCTCTGTCACCCAGGCTGGAGTACAGTGGCATAATGTCGACTCACTGCAAACTCTGCCTCCCAGATTCAAGCAATTCTCATGCCTCGGCCTCCCCAGTAACTGGGACTACAGACAAGCACCCCATGCCTAATTTTTGAGACAGTTTCACTCTTGTTGCCCAGGCTGGAGTGCCGTGGCGTGATCCCGGCTCACTGCAACCTCTGCCTCCCGGGTTCAAGCAATTCTTCTGCCTCAGCCTCCTGAGTAGCTGGGATTACAGATGTGCAGTGCACCACTGTGCCCGGCTAATTTTTGCATTTTTGGTAGAGACAGGGTTTCTCCGTGTTGTTGGACAGGCTGGTCACAAACTCTCAACCTCAAGTGATCTGCCCGCCTCAGCCTCCCAAAGTGCTGGGATTACAGGCATAAGCCACTGAGCCCAACCTGTGTGCCTATTACTTTTAACGACATGTTCTTTCTAGTCCTGTCTTTTGAATTTCCATACTCTGTCTCCTGTCAAATTTCTGATGTTTGGAAAGAGAACTCATTTCCTCTCCAAGCTCTCCCCTCCTGTGTTCTCTTCACCCATCTTCCACCCAGTTGCCTGAGCGAAGAGCCTGGGAAGAGTCTTTCACTTTTTATTACTACGGATCTGTTGGTGTAACTGTCTGCTTTTGTAATATCTTACTTCATCATTGCCAGTAAGAAGAAGCCTAAGTCTAAATTTCTCATCCTGCTTTTTCCTGTGTTGGCTCAACCTTTATTTCCAGCCACTTACCAAAAGACTGTTATTCCTTCTGTGTGGACTATCATCTTCCTTTCAAAACTAACTCGTATATCACCACCTGTGACACCATTCATAAAAATGAGTAAAGAGGCCGGGTGTGGTGGGTCTCGCCTGGAATCCCAGCACTTTGGGAGGCTGAGGTGAGCAGATCACGAGGTCAAGAGTTCAAGACCATCCTGGTCAACATAGTGAAACCCCGTCTCTACTAAAAATACAAAAAATTAGCTGGGTGTGGTGGTGTGTGCCTGTAGTCCCAGCTACTTGGGAGGCTGAGGCAGGAGAATCACTTGAAGCTGGGAGGTAGAGGTTGCAGTGAGCTGAGATCACGCCACTGCACTCCAGCCTGACAATGGAGCGAGACTGTTTCAAAAAAAAAAAAAAAGAGAGTAAAGAGTGGATTCTGTCTAGCTTTTTATTGTTGACTGAATTAAATGTTAACTCCTTCACATTGGGGACTCATTTGTATTTGAATTTCTAGTTCCCTGACCTAAAAAGTAATTAAATGTATCAAATTATGATAAAGTTCTCCTGTATTACTTAAACATACATAGTATTTCACTTTGTCATTGTGTTCAGTGTGTTTCTTTTTGTTTTTTACTCCCAAGGTAGAAACAAATAACTTTGGGGATAGAAAGCATTTTCAGCTCCCTTTAATAGGGAAGACGTTCTTGCAGGTGTTTCTACAGGTTACCTTGGCTGGGGAATGCATGTTCCTGTATTTTATCCTACAGTGCGTGACAAAGTAGGTACCTAGTAAGTGTGCATATGTTATAAATAACTTAATTTCTGACATTTTTATTTTAATAGATAACAAATTGCTGGAAAAGTCAGATCTTCATTCAGTGTTGGCCCAAAAACTACAAGCTGAAAAGCATGACGTACCAAACAGGCATGAAATAAGGTATTTGGAAACTAACCTCTATCATCTTTGTCTCTTCCAATGAAATTTATCTCAGTTCAGTTGTCACTTCTCTAAAAGCAAATCAAGTACTATTTCTGTGTTCCAGTTTTTGTCAGCTCCTTTCAAATGAGAACTACTAAAGCCACGTAATTAAAATCGTTTTTAAAAAGTATGTACATACCTAGAAAGGTTATTATCAGTACAGTGCTCTCAGCACTTAAGGCAGGTTCGTGTGGTAACCTTAGGTGTTTCCCATCTAACCTGCCAGGGTTCATGTTTTGTTTTTGTTTTGTTTTGTTTTGTTTTTTGTGAAGATACTCTTTTTTTGTTTGTTTTTGAAATAAAGAAAAAGAGAGGAAAAAAATTTATAGTGAAAGAAAGAAAAAAAAATAATGTAAAATAAAAAGAAAGAGGAATAGAAAGAGGGAGAGAGAACCGGATTCTTGTTCTATTGCCCAGGCTAGAATGCAGTCTAAAAATGGGTATTAAAAACCTCTATTATGCCAATAATTGTGTTTAACAATGGAGACAGGAA
>CAUYLG010064607.1:0-14000 GCA_963573385.1 Cacajao melanocephalus
TCCTGTCTCTGTCGTTAGGCACAATTACCGGCATAAAAGAGATTTTTAATACCTATTCCTGGATTGTATTCCAGCCTGGGCAATAGAGCAAGAATTTTGTTCTCTCTCCCCCTTTTTCTTTCTTCTTCTTTCCCTCTTTCTATCTTAATTTCTCTCATAAATAAATAAATAAATAATTGAACAGCAGCATTATGCACAAGAGCCAAAAAATAGAAACAACTTAAACATTCACCAGAGCATGAACGCATTTACATAAATGTAGCTGACACATACAACAGACTATTATTGCACAGTAAAAAACACTGGAGCTCTCAGACATGCTGCAACACGAATGAACCTTGAAAACATGATGCTAAGTTTAAAAAGTCACAAAGGTCTCATATTGTATGATTCTAAAAAAAAAAAAAAAAAGAAAAAAAATATTATAAAGTAAAAACGTTACCATAAGCTGAGGTTAATTTATCTTTAAAGAAAAAAATGTGTCTTCATAAATTTAGTGTAGTCTAAATGTACAGTGTTTATAAAGCATACGGTATCGTACAATAATGTCTTAAACTTCACATTCACTCATCACTACCACTCACTCACCAACTTACCCAGTGTAACTTTCAGTCCTGCAATCTCCATTCATGGTAAGTATCATATGCAGCTGTACTATTGTTTTTTATCATTTCTATACTGTATTTCTACTGTACCTTTTCGGTGTTTAGATACACAAATATTGTTGTGTGACAATTGACTACAGTATTCAGTAAAGTCACATGGAGTACACGTTTGTAGCCTAGGAGCAATATGCTATACCATATAGCCTGGGTGTACAGTAGGCTATACTGTGTATCTTTGTGTAAGTACACTCTATGACAGTACAACCACAAAATCACTTAATGACACACTTTTTAGAACATATCTCATTTTGTAAGCAATGTATGACTACATTTTTTGGTAGTAATTTGATAATTCAGACCAAAAAGTAAAGCTTCCACCCTGGAAACTACAAACGCAACTGAGACATTAAAGAAAATGTAAACAAATAGAGGAATATACCTTCTTCATGAATTAGAATGTCTAATACTGTAAAGATATCTGCCCTCTTCAAATAATCTATAAATTCAATGCAATCCCAATCAAAATTGCAGCAACCATTTCTTAGTAGAAATTGACATGCCAATCCTAAGATTTATATGTAAGTGCAAAGGACTAGGAATATCCAAGACAACTTTGAAGAATAACGAAGTTTAAGAATGTTTGCCACCAGACATGAATATTTATTATAATTAAGCCTGTGTGGCATTGAAGTCAGAAAAAAATCATCTATATAGTATTACTTAATTTATACAATAATGTCACTTAAGTGAGAAAAGGATGATCTTTTCAGTAAATAGTACCAAGTTAACTGAATAGTCATTTGAAAATGAGAATCTTAACTCTTTTTCCACATCATACAGAAAACATCAATTCTAGATTGTTTGCAGACCTCAATGTAAAAGGCAAAAAAATAAAGTTTTCAAAAGAAAATGTAGAAAAAATCTCAACAATTTTAGGGTAACGTATTATTTCGTAAACAAGACATAAAAATGACTAGCCACAAAGGAAATTAAACTCCATTATCAAGAAAGACTGTTTCGAGAAAAAAAAAAAGCAAAGTTTAGGTTGGACAAAGATATTCACAATGCATACATCTGACAAAGACTTGTATCCAAATAATTTCTATATCAATAAGAAAAAGACAACTATTATTTTTAATGGACAAAAGATTTGCACAATGACTTCATATATGAGGATATAAAAATGGCACTAATCATCAGGTGATTGCAAATTAAAAAATAATGAAATACCATTTCACATCCACCTAAATGGTTAAAAGGATTTATTCAGGTTGAAAATACATACTCTGGATGAAGATGTGGATCAACTAGAAGTCTTATATACTGCTGGTGATGATGAACTGAAATGACCACATTGAAAATTTGTTTTTTTGTTGTTGTTATTATTCTAAAGCCAAATATACACCTCTTGTGACCTACCCATTCTACTTCCATGTATATTAAAAATAAATATATACATACATGCAGCAAAAGACATGAACATCACACTAGCATTTTTCCTAATAGCCCCATAATAGATACAACCCAATGTCTACTGATTAGCAGAATGGATAGACTGTGACACATTCACACAATAGAATGCAATACATAGAAAAACTAAACCAACTATAGCACATGCAGTAGCATAGAATAATCTCACAAAAGTAAATGTTGAGAAAGACAAGTCAAATATAAGGGCATATACTGGATGATTTTGTTTACACTAATTTCAAAGACAGTCAAAACTAATCTAGGTGTTAGAAGAGTGCTTATCTTTGGGAGAGGGTGGTGGCAGGGGAGAGATTAATAACTGGGAGGGAATACGAGAGAGGTTCCTGAGGTAGTGTTCTAATTCTTGATCTCAGTGGTAGTAGCATGGATATACTAAGTTTTTTTTTGAAAAATCAATAAATTCCTATTCTTATAACTTGTATACATTTTTATGTGTCTTTATACTTTAGTTTAGAAAATTTCATAAAACTACCTTAAAAGCCTTAAGATGATTCATTCCCTTCAACTCCAAAATTCTACTTCTATGAATTTTCCTAGGGGGATATCGTAGATAAACACAGAGACATATGACAAGAATGTTTGATTACGTCACGCTAGTGAAAAAGTGAAACAAAATCTCTCCAAATAGAATAAACTGAAATCACATAATGAAATATGTTGCATCCATTAAAGTAAATATCATGAAAAACGTCCTATTACATTGAAAAATATTCGTGACATACTAAAATATTTTTTAAAAATTATGGCTTTGATTTTCTACGCATATTTCACATTTCAGTATCAACACATAGCAAAGGACCTGAATAGATATTTCTCTAAAGCAAAGATACAAATGGCTAACAAGCATATGAAAAAGAATGCTCAACCTCATGAATCAGCAGGGAAATGTAAATCAAAGCCACAATAAGATATCATCTTATACCTGTTAGAATGACTATTATCAAAAAGACAAAAGATAAGTGTTGGCAGGGATGTGAAGAAAAGAGAATTCTTGTACAATGTTGATGGGAATGTAAATGAGTATAATTATTGTGGAAAACAGTATGGAAGATCCACAAAAAAATTAAAAATAGAACTACCATATGATCTAGCACTCCTATCTCTGGGCATATATCCAAAAGCATTGAAATCGATATATTGAAGAGATTGTCTTCTCATGTTTATTACAGCATTGTTTGCAATAGCTAAGATATGGAATCAACCTAAACGTCCATCAATACATGAATGGTTAAAGAAACTGTGGTATATAAACACAATAGAATACTATTCAGCCTTTGGAAAGAAATAAATCCTGTCATTTGCAACAACATGGATTGAACTGGAAGACATGACGTTAAGTGAAATAACTCAGGCACAGAAAGACAGATACTGCATGATTTCACTTATATGTGAAGTCTAAAAAAGTGGAACTCAGAGAAAGAAGAGAAAAATGGTGGTTATTAGATCCTAGGGAGTGGGGTGATTGGGGAGATATTGATGAAGGGATACAAAATTTCAATAACACAGGAGGAGTAAATTCTAGTGATCTACTGTAACTCAAGGTAACTACTGTTAGTAACAATAATGTATACTTGGAAATTACTAAGAGTAGATTTTAAGTGTTTGCACCACAAAAATGATAACTGTGTAAGGTAATGAATATGTTCTATAGCTTGATTTAGTCATTCCACAATGTTTACATATTTAACAATATCACACTGTACACCAAAACAATAATACAATTTCCATTTGTCAATGTTTTAGAAAATTTAGAAATTTACACAGATACACATATACATATTTGAGAATGATTAGAAATATATGAATCAATTTGTTAACCATGCTTTAGAGGAGTATTACAAATTATACATGATTTTAATTTTTAATATTTTTGGTACTTTTTCAAAGTTACCTCACAGAAAGAATATTATTTTATATGTTTTATATGCTAAATAAAAATAAACAATGGATAGTGCTGGTTGGGTGGCTATTCCTCTGAGATATTAGCAACAATAAAATTACTATTATAACTTAGGTTTACAATAGGTTTCGGGTACTATATGATGGATTTTACTTACATTTGCTTTCTTATTCTACCCATGATCCTATGAAGTATGTAACAGTTTCTAAAATTATCAAGTGAGGGAATTAAGAATCAACAATATAAATAATATTTGTAAGGTTACTAGTAAGTAACAAACATGGCACTAAATATCTAGGTTTTACTGACTTAATATTCTACTCTTTCCTTCCTCTTCCCTCTCAAAACATACTTTCCAGTACCTTTCAAAACTGATATCATTTGATAAATGGATCTATTAAAACTTACGGTTTTTAAAAGTTTTCATTAGTGTGGGTACAATCTATACTCTTAATTCTTACTATCTTTAAAGCAATACACATTTAGAAGTCAACTTCAATAAGAAATAATATAAATGAAATGCATGCAAGTAAACATTCTCAAAACGAATGTAAATATGAATATTTTGAAAATTAAAACATTACTGTTTGACATTTGTTAATTCTATAGGGACTAGAAGAGTTAGATTGCTTATCAAATGCATTTTTGGATTATGATTAATCCAAAATCATGTTTAAATGATAGTTATATAATTGTAATAAGTAGCTTCTCTACTTTGGTAGGCTTGTCATTTATTTTATAATAGAAGTATAGGTAACATAAGTTGTTATAAAGATTAAAAATAGTAATAGAGAATTTCCAGTTCAAATAAGTAACAATTTACATGATATTTTAGCATTATTTTCAAAGAATTTAATGTAAATGCTGAATTCTGAAACTTTTGTACTTAAAAACATTAAGTTGATTGAATTTTAACTTAATTTTAAAATCCTATCTCATACAATTCCTAAGTAAATACCAAATGAATGAAATGTTACATGTAAAAAAATTGAACTATAAAAGTGATGAAAATATGGGAGGCTATTCTTAGAATTTTAATTTAAAAGCCATAAAGTAATGACTTACATTCAAAACAGTATAAAATTTCTTTACATAAAAAATCAAATAAGCAAAATAAAAAGGCAAAAACAATTCATCTTTTTGACAAACACTCTTAAGATAAAAACATTCTCACAAATCAGTAGAAAAAAGACAAATACTCAATAGAAAAAAGGACAATGATGAGGAACAGATAATTTATGAAAGAACTATAACTGACCTATTAAAATTGTTTAACTTAAATAGGAAAATTCAAACAGGGAGATATTATATCACACCTATTGATTTGACAAAGATTTAGAAAACTATCTTGCACTGCAGTACAATAGTGTTGTAAAACAGAAATTGTGTGGTGAATTGGGTCTTCTCATTACTGATAGCAAGCAAATAAATTGAAACATCTCTGGGATTGGGGTTGGAAGTGGATGAGATAGATTTTTGTAGTTCATATCCGAAGCCTAAATTTTTTTTTTTGCACTTAGACCAGAGATTTTACTTTTAACATTTCAAAAAAAATTTCTGCAATTAATATGTACTTTTTTAATTAAGAAAATCATTATTTTAAACATAGGTATACATGTATACTTCTATAGAAATAGATAGATTTATGTAGTGCCTAAAATGTGCCAAGCATATAAATCTATCAATAACATCTAAATAACAACTCTATAATATAGGTACTATTATTGTCTCCATTGTACACATGTAACTTGTGCAAGGTCAGATAGCTGTTAAATGGTAACCAAGCTAGGATTTGAACCCAAGAAGTTAAGCTTTGAAGCCCCTACTCTTAACCAATGGACTATTTAACCTCTCATTCTCTTTAGCTATTCAAATGACTTTGAATTGGAGGCAAGTGGGAATCAGTCATACAATTTTAAGCAAGAGAATCAAACACGAGTGCCAATTTTGAAAACTGAATTTGATAGTGGCAAGGAAAATAGGACTCTATCATCTCACTTACTTTCAAAGTAATGAAGAAATTGTAGTAAGTTCCAATCAGTACCTAAAGGAATTTTTTTGAGAAATGCTGTGAACAAAAAGGAAATTTTCTTCTGCATTCATATAATATATTTTCTCAAATATTGTCTCCAAATTCTTTAGCCTGCCTTTATTAAAAAAAAAAAACTAGTTATTTTATCTGACACTATCTTCAATTCTTCAAATCTTCCTAATAACAGAACACTCCATTTGGTCTGTTCCTCTGTCATTGTGTACCCTGACATTAAAATGTCCTCTTTTCCCTCAATAAAATATCTCTTTTCCTAATCAACATATATAAAACCCTTCCCAAGCCTTCATGTTTTGGGTAATGAAAATGCCACCTCCTCAGAGAAGATTGCCTAATCCCTCTGGATGGAAATAATTATTCTATCTAATAAATTCTAGCATGTATTACCTTGGCTACTTCATTAGACACTGTCAGTTATTACTTTTTTCTTTATTTTACTATTCTCTTCCAACTTATGTCTTCTTTTTCTCTTGCCTCTCCTCAAAAGCTAGAATACTCACACATACACATACACAAAGCCGCAGTTGAATTTTACATCTTTGTATACCATTAGTAACTTTTCTTACATGATCTAGCATTTGTTAAATGAACAACCACACAAAACAATCATTTGCTAATAAAACAGAAAAGAGAAGGTAAATCTGAGGATGAAAAGCAGACCTCTCGAAAACACTTATGTTCTTATACATGATGTTTCTAAGTCTGTTTCTCATTTTAGTCTATGTGTGAATATCCAAGTTCACCAGCACAATCAGAGCAGGTGTTACTTGGCAGCTGAACTAGTAAAATTTGATTTGAAAAACACAGAGTAGAAGATGGTAGAATTTGGTCAGTCAAGAGGACTAAGGAAGAAAATTCTTGACATGTTTTCTGTCAGTTACCTTGATGTCATGGATTCTGGGGTTGGAGACAGGACTAGGTATTAGTTAATTGCAGCATTAGTGGTAATATCATCCATGTAATTAATTCAATGAATATTTTCCTAGTAACTATTTTGTTCCAACCACCACCCTATATTGCTTCTCTAGTTGATTGAAGTTGACCATTGTATGGCTACATATACATCTCCAATGCCAATATCCCTCTATCTTGAAAATAGCTAAATAACAGCATAGTCTGAATGCATTTTCAGCAAGTACTCTCTTGCCCCAACCAAAAAGAAAACCTCTCCCAAATTAGTAATAGCAATTAAATAATTCATGTAAACCATTATCTTCTTTTGGATCAAATGCATGCAGTATGAAATATTTGGAGAGTTCATTTTGTCTCACACATCTTTTAACAACAATAAATTAAAGTCACTGGAGAACTAGACTTAGCAAAGATATATTCCCAGGCACACTACTCTACAATTGGTCTGATGGTAAAACAGCCTTTACTAGGAGGTCATTTATTTTCTTTCCCTCTGGAAATTTAATAAAATAATAATGAATATATGACTGAGAAAGACATTGTGGTTATAGGCCACCAGATACTTTAAAACTATAAATCCATATACAATGTTAAAGTGACTAATTACAAATCATTTTTATGACATCCCCCAGTGGCACAGCTCTTGGGATTTTATGTTAAAAATAAGTGGATTTCCTTTTTAAAGTATGTGGATTTTACTTATGATGTTTATAGATGTATATTTCCTACATTGTTTCCAGTTTTAAGTAAGTATATAATAACAGTAAAGTCCCCTGTATCAAATCACAGTATATGTTAGTTTTATTGCATAACCACTTCATTACCACACATGAATTTTATTTTTCTTAAGACCTGAAATATAACACATTATGAAATAAATGACCATTTCTAGCAAAATTTCAAAGTCACTAAAATTTGATGTACAATAAATAGGTTTGCAGTCCTTGGAGAAGTCTGCTATTAATACCACACTAAAACCATATTGACTTTTCAATAAAATTTGGTGTTCATGAGCAGCATTCTTATTCATTAATTTATTTGTTTGCAGTATTAGCAACTAATACCATGGTCAAAGAATACTTAATAATACACATAAGTACATGGATAATATTTTTTGACTGTTCACCTTGATCCAAATCTACCCTAAAGTTAGGTAACAAGTCTTTTAATGGCTCCTGGAGGCATTAGACAAATGAAATGAATTGGTGACATTGATTTCCCCAAACCTCAATAGTTCTCATTTATTTTCTAAAATTGATTTTATAAGGATTTATACCCATGTAACTATCCACCTATTCACACATTCTTCACTACCTAATGTGATTTTGGTCACATACTGTTTAAACCCTGAGGACAATAAAATTCAAAGAAGTTAAAATATAATTTTATATGACACACGACACACACACACACACACACACACACAGGTCACAGAATGTGTTGTTACAAATTAACCTCATATTTCCTCCCTTTCTTCCTCCCAGCCATACTCTAAACAAAGGCTCTTTTAGTGTTAGTAGCACTAAACAAGGGCTACTTTATTCTCACACTCTCCCATCAGAAATCGTTGATCTTATTTGCTTGAAGGACCTTAGCAGCAGCCTGGCTGATATCGAAAAATGTCCTTTGGATTCTTTGGAAATATCATTTTTAATATTTTTGTTTGCTTGTTTTGTTCATTTGTTCAGTAAAAATTCAAGGAAAACTAAACTATGACCTGTATAATTTTACCGAAGCAACAAGAACCATAACAAATAACAATACCTTGATATTTATTTAGGCCCTAAGGTGTCTGTTAAAATTTGCTTTCTTATTAGAATTTTTTTTCAAACAGTCTCCTTCTTTTTACTTTTATAGAAGTCACTATACTCCAGAATAAGGACTTCGGGGTGGGGGAAGGGAAAACTATACTATATGATCACATGTCCTCAAATTCAGTAGTTTCATTTAAGAAACAATTTAGCTGGGCATAGTAGTGCATGCCTATTATCCTAGCACTTTGGGAGGCCGAGGAAGGAGGTTTGCTTGAGCCAAGGAGTTGGAGACCAGCCTGTGCAACATAACTATCATTTCAAAAAAAAAAAAAAAAAAAAAGTAAGAAAAAAGAAAAGCAAAACAATTTAACTATCAAAATGTAACTTTAAATTTAAAATTATTAAACATACAATTTAAAAATCAGTTCCTTAGTTGCACTAACCTTTCCAATGCTCAAAAGCCACATTGTATTAGACAGGACAGAGAGAGGACTTACTCATTACAAAAAACTTATCTTGAACAGTGTTACAAGCCATACTACACTATTTGCTTATGTATCTAAAAAAACTTGCCAATCTTCATGATATTTGAAAGAATAACATTTTAGAAAATAATGAATTCAGTGGTGTTCAAATACATACACCAATTTGGCAAATTTGGATAATATGACCATGAATTGCTGCTTTTCATTTCAATATTTTCTGGCTAGAAATCTTTTTCTCCAAAACTCATTCTCTAAAAAACAAAACACAACAAAAAAGAAAACCATCACAGTGAAAATAAATCCTATTCCTTTGTCTTCTTCTGAATGGAATTATTGTCTTTTTTTTTTTTTTTTTTTTTTTTTTTTTTGTGATATAGTCTCAATCCGTCACCAGGCGCCAGGCTGGAGTGCAGTGGCGTGACCTCGGCTCACTGCAACCTCTGCCTCCCAGGTTCAAGTAATTCTCCTGCCTCAGCCTCCTGAGTACCTGGGACTACAGGCGCGCACCACTACGCCCAGCTAATTTTTTTGTGTTTTTAGTAGAGATGCGCTTTCACCATGTTGGCCAGGATAGTCTCGATCTCTTGACCTCGTGATCCACCCGCCTCGGCCTCCCAAAGTGCTTGTAATGTTTAAACATATAAAGATTAAGAAATATTTTCTATCAAATGGCATGACCTGAATAACTCACATTTATCTTTTCCAGGTGTAATATTCATATTGTTGCAATTTGATGCATTATTGTTATTTATAGTATGAAGCAAATGGATATTGCATTATCCACTAAATGAAACATGGCTAACAAAGAAGAAAATCAATGTCCCTGGGAGTTTTAATCTTACTGACAAGTAAAATAATAATAGCATATAGAATTGCTATTCCTGGAAATGGCGATGATTAGGAAGGGTGCTTACTGGTTTTGAATACAACATGGGGCAGAGTTGACATTGGCATATGTTAAGTTGTAGCTTTATTGGTTGTGTGGACAGTAGGAGGAAAGCGAATAAAATTCAAAGATGGGTTGGTCCCTTCCTGCTAGCCAGAAAAGAAAGCAAAGGAAAAAAGAGAATATGGAAAGAAATGTGAAAAAGAAAAGAAATACTTGATTTCTTTGGAAATAATAAAAACTCAGGGCAAAAGGCAGGCACCAAAATGGATTTATATTCTGCCAGGATTGTTGCCATAATCCCATTTCAACAAGAGACTTGGACAGAGGGCAGCAAACTATGGCTTATGGGTCATATTCAGCCACCACCTGTTTTTGTACAGTTTGAGAACTAAGAATTGTTTTAACACTTTAAGTAATTGAAAAGAATTAATAAACGGGTGACACATTAATATTATATGAAATTCAAATTTGTGTTCATAAATAAAGTGCCATGGGACACAGCCATGGCCATTCATTTGTGTGTTGATAAGTATTATGGCAGCTTTTGATCTATAATAATAGAGGTGTTGAGTAGTCATGTCAGAGACCTTGTGGCCGGTAAAACCTAAAATATTTACCATCCGGACCTTTATAGAAAGTTTGCTGACCTCTGCTCTAGATGTTCAAGGAGTTGTGGCCTAACCTCCAGTCCATCTAAGTCTTGCTCCTGCCTGTATTTCAGAGCTGCTTTAATGAGTGAGTTGGTAAGTGAAGTACAGGGCTTCAATGTATGAGAAATTTTTTTAAAAAACCTTTTAAATGTAGTATTCATTAATGTACCCAAATTGGAAAATGGACAAGACAGCACCCTTGAGTGGAAATTTTTAAAAATCCACAACCCTCTTGGCCTGTTTTTGAGGCACTTTATAGCCAGTATGTAGAAATGTCTTATTTAGCTGGGCCATTCATCTGGGACCAGCTACCTGAAGCTTGCAATCATAGTCAGCTGAAATTTGAAACTTGAATATTGCAAGTGGTAGACGTTTAGCAATAACAAATTATTTACATCATTATTTAACCTTCATATCTTTTCACTTGCATTCCAAGACGTTGTACATTTCCAAAAACAGTGAAAGAAAACAAAAATTTTAAAAACGGAAACGGTATACTAACATAAAAGCCAGAAAAATATAAAATTTAACACTACTGTTACTATACCCTGTAAATTACGTGTAGCCTTGATGAGCAGAGAACTTCACTGGTCAATATGGTAATCACTAACCACATGTAGCTATTGAGCACCTGGAATGTGCCTATTTGGAATAGAGATATACTGTAAAATACATACTGGATTCCAAAGGCATAGTACTGAAAAAAAAAGAATCCAAAATATTTTAATTAATTCATGCATCACTTAATGATATGGATACATTCTGAGAAATGGGTGGTTAGGTGATTTTATCCTTACGCAAACATCATAGTGTGTACTTACACAAACGTAGGTGGTATAGCTTACTACACACCCAGGGAAAATGGTACAGCCTATTGCTTCTGGGCTGCAAACCTGTGCAGCATGTGACTGTACTGAATACTACAGGAAATTCTAACACAATGGTAAGTACTCACGTTATCTAAACATACCTAAAGACAGAAAAGGTATGGTAAAATTACTGTATTATAATCCTATTAGATCACCAATGTATATATGGTTTGTCATGGACCAAAACGTCATTACACAGGGGATGGCTGTATTTTTATGTTGATTACAATGTCAAAATGATACCACTTTAGATACATTGGGTTAAAGAAAACATATAATCCAAATAAATTTCACCTGTTTATTTGTACTATTTTAATGTGGCCATTAGGATTAAAATAACATATGCGATTCACACTATGCTCTGTAATAATGCAATAGCAGCATTTATTATTCCATAATAGGAATAGCAGAAAAATATTAAATGAAAGATAATGCATAGCTGTAAAAGTCATGTGACTTTTAGTACCTCTTCTAAGTATCTTATTTTAATAAAAGGTAAAAAGTAAAGAGGTTTTCTTATTAATATAACATGAATTTTTCTTGCCCCTACTAAATCAGTGCTTTTTAGAACAAATATTTTAAGCAGGCATTATGAAGGAGCACCAAATATGAGCTGGTCTTGAACAAGCTGTCCCCAGTGTGCTTCCTAGACTCACTGAGATGAAGCAGCCTTACGTATCTTAATCTCATGTGTTTAATCTCTGGCCTCCATGTTTAAGTGAGCTCTCATGCTAGGGCCTCTAGTATCTGTCTTCCAACCAAGTTGTGCATGAAACCAGAGCCCTACAATTTTGTTTGAAGAACACTGCTTGTTCAACTTTTTTGGCACCCAGGCTGCAGATCATACAACCCTATTTTTCATGAACCTCTGTTCTGAGGGGGAAGGTACTGAAAAAAGGAACAGCCGTACATGAATAATGTTACTGTCACACACATAAAAGGGAAAGGGAGGGAGGGAAGACACACAGACCTGGCCTCCATTCCTGATTCTCAGCTGAGGATGGCTGGTGGCAGTTTCCCTTGCAAGAGGGATAGGCAGGGGAATCAAGGGGAGGAAAGAGAGAGAGGCATGTGGTGAAAAGGGAAAGTGAGAGCTGGGGGATTACACCAGTGCTGCATGTGGGGGAAGGGGACAGTAACTAACAAAGAAGTGTCAGTCAGGCGACCTGTAGAACCCAAGGGCCTTCACTGAGTATCCTTGGAACTGAAAAATGCAGAAATTTGATTAGATTAGCTCTGAGATCCCTTCTAGCTTGGCTGTTCCATAAACATTTTGTCTCTGGCAGGAAATAGAGGAGTATTCGCAGCCATGAATGTGTCACTGAGTTTAAAGGAGACAAAGACTGTGTCTGCCTGACACCTGGATGCCTGCGAACACAGAAGATGTTCTCTGAGGGTCTGTTGGGAGCCTGTGACATAGGCTTAAAATGTGGAAAGTCCCATGACAACAGGATACCCTGTCACCCTAAGCAGATATAAGCTTAATTTTCTTCACAGCAAGATAATGAGCAATATAATAGAGCTTAACAAAGCAATTTTGGATAAGGGCTTAACACGATCAACTGCTATGGTGTTTCAGCCATTTATTTACAGGATTTAAACATCTTTCCTCCAAAGCCGGGATTCCTGCCAGATAACCTGTGTAATGGACCTAGTGCAATGACCTACACCAAATGGCTAACAATTTTGTCCAGCCCAAGGGCTTTGCTAGTGGGGCTCATCTCCTGGCTCTGGCTAAGTATGCAGCTACATTCCCGATGATGTGACAACATTTTAGGCTCTGGTTTCCAAGAGAGAGCTGAGACACAGCTATTCTCAGGCCTTGGGAACCACCACTTTGAGAAATAAGTTACGAAAATACAGAGTATCTTATGTCCTGGGGGAAATTCATAGAAGTTTTGGGGCATCTTTATAATATCTGTCAATGAAAAGGAAAGGAACATACCTTTGAGAGGCAAACACAGAACTTGCTCTGTTCCCAATTTATGCCTCCAAAGCTATGTGAAGAGGAGACTCTTCTCAAGTCTATACATAGCTGTCCATCAGAGCATCTCTATTAGACAGACATCTTTATTTTTCATTCTGATGAAACTTTTTAAACAATAGATACTGTGACTGTAATGTTTGCATGAACTGAAGCTGGAATTAAAACTACAAATTTGTAGTCATGGTCTTTTTCATCACTTTTATATAAATTACTCAGAATTCCAGATTGCAATTAATCTATATAGTTTTACAGGTGAAGCATGAATTAAACTTTTTTTAAAACTGGTTTGAATCACTTAAAAAACTGTCATCCCTTATTCCTACCTGTCTCCATTGTTAAGCACAATTATTGACATAAAAGAGGTTTTTAATACCCATTTTTAGACTGCATTCTAGCCTGGGCAATAGA
>CAUYLG010064608.1:0-138480 GCA_963573385.1 Cacajao melanocephalus
GGAGGGAAGCATCACACACTGCAGTCTGTTGTGGGGGACTGTGGGGGGTAGGGAGTTGGGGAGGGATAACATGGGGAGAAATGCCAGACATAGGTGATGGGGATGGAGGCAGCAAACCACATTGCCATGTATGTACCTATGAAACAATCCTGCATGTTCTTCACATGTACCCCAGAACCTAAAGTGCAATGTGTATATATATGTAGATAGATAATAGAAGCTAGCTGTCTTCAATTAAGCCAGACATTACAAAGATTTACAAAAACATACAACAATGACACTCTTCTCATTATTTTTATTTTGGAAAATATAGATTGTTTTCAAATTACAAGTGTTTATGTTCACGTTATGTGTTTATGTTTTTAATGAATAAATCCCTTTTAAATTAAAGATAATGGCAAAAACTGCAATTACTCTTGTGCCAACCTAATAAACTGACATAAACAAAAGCTCTTTGGAATCTTTAATAATTGTTAAATGTACAAAGTGTTCCTAAGACCAAAAAGTTTGAGAACTATTGCCATAGAAAAGTTTTTGCATGTGAGTACCAGGAAATAGGCAAGAATGTGCATGGTGCCATTGTTTGTAATAGCAAAAATGTATAAACATCCCAAACGTCCACTGATTTGAGATAGGGTAAAAACATTGTGGTTGCTTTCATACAGTGGACAAGTGAAAACTCATGAATTATAGTTATACACATCAGCATGAATGAATACCACAAAGATAATGTCAGGTAGAATAAGCAAGTCACAGAATGCATACAAAATTATTCCATGTGTATAAATCTCAAAAAGTGTAAAAATAAATGACATAGTATATACAGATACATACATATGTGATAAAATGTATGAAAAAGTATAAGAGAAAAGAAAACAAATCAGAGTAGTGTCAGCTCCTTCAGGGAGGATGGGAGATGTTGCTGAAACTCATTTATATTTTCAGCTATTTTTCAAGTTGGATGGGCGCACACAGTTCTGAAAATAATAACTCCTTTAATGGTACATTTATATTATAAATTCTCTTTTGCATATGTATATGTTTTACAATCTGAACATGAATAATAGTGGTATATCTTTTTTCTACTCTTTTTCTTTTTTCTTTCTTTCTTTTTTTTTTTTTTTTTTGAGACATGGTCTCTGTTTGTCACCCAAGCCGGAGTGCAGTGGCATAATCGTGGCTCGCTGCAGCTTCCACCTCTCAGGCTCAACTGATCCTCCCTCCTCAGCCTCCTGAGGAGCTAGGACTACGGTGTATACCAGCATGCCCAGCTAATTTTTCTTCATGTCTTATTCTTTAATGATTAGCAACACTTTTATGAATTGCTGATGTGTTTGTGAATTGCTGCAGCCTTTGTAAGGTCACCTACCATGATCTATTCAATTCAACCTGTGCACATCTTTTGATCCAGCAATGTCACACTGGAAATCTATCTTCAAACACTGGAAGCACTAATACATGAAGCTGGGTATGGGTAGCATGGGTGTGTCTGTGAAGTTATTATGGCATCTTTGGCAGTGGGCAAAAATCTGGAACCAACCTGGATATCCATTAATAGGGGAACAGTTGAATAAATCACTATATATTTATACTTGTAGTATTACATGTCTATTAAAATATTAACTTACAGTCTTGTATATTATAACCTGGAAATATTTCCATGTTATATTGAATGAAAAATTTTGCAGAGAAATGTAAATAGGGTTTTTTCTTAAGAAATAGGAAAACCCCTGTATATTTAATAAACATTTTTTTCTATGAGTATAGAGAAATATATGAAAGGTATTTACATACTAAACTGTTAACTGAGCTTATTTCAAGGGGGTTAAATGAGAGGGGTATAAGATAGATTATTAACATTTCTTTATATAAATCTGTATTATTTGATCTATCAAAATCAGCATGTATTATGTTTTAATTGAGAAAATGTATAAAGAATTTTAGGCTGGGCATGGTGGCTCATATCTGTAATCCCAGCACTTGGGGAAGCTGAGGCAGGTGGATCACCTGACATCTGGAGTTCAAGACCAGCCTGGCCAACATGGTGAAATCCCATCTCTACAAAAAATATTTAAAAAATTAGCCAGGCATGGTGGTGGGCACCTGTAATCCCAGCTACTTGGGAGGCTAAGGCAGGAGAATTGCTCAAACCCAGGAGGCAGAGGTTTCAGTGAGCTAAGATTGCACCATTGCACTCCAGCCTCGGCAGCAAGAGCAAAACTCCATCTCAAACAAACAAAAAAGAAGGATTTTAAAAATTCATTGCTAGTTACACAATCTTTCTTGTTCTTACTTTCCACAAAAAAGATGTTGGTGGTTGCCAGGGGCTGGGGAGGGGAGTGGAGTTGTTTGGTGGATATAGAATTTCAGTCCCCCAGGATGGGGAGCTTTGGGGATCTGTTATACAATACAGTGCATGAGGCTGACTACTGTACTGTATACTTGGAAATTTTGGGGAGGATGAATTTTATGTTATGTGTTTTATGCCTCAATAAAAATAATGGCGAGAAGGACAAGATAAATATCACGGGAAAAGGATAAATATCAACAAATTTAAAGAAATAGCCATGCTTTGCACTATTTTTGCATAAGTTTGATAGGTGTCTGATTTCCTCTCCAAAGTGTAGTGGGAAATGAGGAAAGAGAAGAGAGGACCTGGATGGTCATAAGTAACTTTGTCATGTTGTTGGAAAACTGGGACTACCTGAGACACCAGAAACACTGTGATAATATAATTTCAAAATCATCTTTTGAAATCTACTACCAGGAGTAGCTGGCAAGATGGCCAAAGAGGAACAGTTCCAGTCCACATGTCCCAGGGAGATCAACACAGAAGGTGGGTGATTTCTGCATTTCCAACCGAGGTACCTGGCTCTTCTCACTGGGACTGGTTAGACAGTGAGTGTAGCCCATGGAAGGCAAGCCGAACCAGGGTGGGGCATTGCCTCACCCAGGAAGTGCAAGGGGTTGGGAAACTTCCTTCTCTATCCAAGAGAAGCCGTGAGGGACTGTGCCGTGAGGAATGATGCACTCCAGCCAGGATACTATGCTTTTCCCATGGTCTTCACAACCTGCAGACCAGGAGATTCCCTTGGGTGCCTATGCTACCCAGGCCCTGGATTTCAAGCACAAAGCTGGGCAACAGCTTGGGCAGGCACCGAGCTAGCTGCAGGAGTTTTTTTTTTTCATATCACAGTGGCACCTGGAATGCCAGGGAGACAGAATCCTTCACTCCCCTAGAAAGGGTGCTGAAGCTAGGGAGCCAAGTGGTCTAGTGGATACCATCCCATGGAGCCCAGCAAGCTAAGATCCACTGGCTTGAAATTCTTGCTGCCAGCACAGTGTCTGAAGTTGACCTGGGACACTTAAGCTTGGTGGAGGGAGGGGCCTCCACCATTACTGAGGCTTGAGTAGGTGGTTTTCCCCTCACAGTGTAAACAAAGCTGCCAGGAAGTTTGAACTGGGTGGAGCCCAATGTGGCAAAGCTGCTGTAACCAGACTCTGTCTCTAGATTCCTCCTCTCTGGGCAGGGTATACCTGAAAGAAAGGCACAGCCCAAGTCAGGAGCTTATAGATCCCATCTTCCTGAGACAAAGCACCTAGGGGAAGGGTCGGCTGTGGGTGCAGCTTCAGCATACTTAAACATTTCTGCCTGCTGGCTCTGAAGAGAATAGCGGATCTCCCAGCACAGCACTTGAGCTCTACTAAGGGACAGACTGTCTCCTCAAGTGAGTCTCTGACCCCTGAGCCTCCTGACTGGGAGACATCTCCCGGCAGGGGTTGACAGACACCTCATACAGGAGAGCTCCAGCTGGCATCTGGCAGGTGCCCCTCTGGGACAAACCTTCCAGAAAAAGGGACAGGCAGCAATCTTTGCTGGTGATATGCATGCAAACAAGATCTGGAGTGGACCTGCAGCAAACTCCAGGTGACCCACAACAGTGGGGACTACCATTAGAAGGAAAAATTAAAAACAAAAAGGAATAGCATCAACATCAACAAAAAGGACATCCGCACAAAACCCCATCTGAAAGTCACCAATATCAAAGACCAAAGATAGATAAATCCACAAAGATGAGGAAAAAACAGTGCAAAAAGGCTGAAAATTCCAAAAACCAGAATGCCTCTTTCCCAAAGGATCACAACTCCTCACCAGCAAGGGAACAAAACTGGACAGAGAATGAGTTTGACTAATTGACAGAAGTAGGCTTCAGAAGGTGGGTAATAACAAACTCCTCTGAGCTAAAGGAACATCTTCTAACCCAATGCAAGGAAGCTAAGAACCTTGATAAAAGGTTAGAGGAACTGCTAACTAGAATAAACAGTTTAGAGAATAACATAAAGGACCTGATGGAGCTGGAAAATGCAGCACAAGAAGTTTGTGAGGTATACACAAGTATCAATAGCTGAAATGATCAACTAGAAGAAAAGATATCAGAGATTAAAGATCAAGTTGGCCAGGCGCGGTGGCTCATGCCTATAATCCCAGCACTTTGGGAGGCCAAGGCGCGTGGATCACGAGGTCAAGAGATCGAGACCATCCTGGTCAACATGGTGAAACCCTGTTTCTACTAAAAATACAAAAATTAGCTGGGCATGGTGGCACGCACCTATAGTCCCAGCTACTAGGGAGGCTGAGGCAGGCGAGTTGCTTGAACCCAGGAGGCGGAGGTTGCGGTGAGCTGAGATCATGCCATTGCACTCCAGCCTAGGTAACAACAGCAAAACTCCATCTCAAAAAAAAAAAAAAAAAGATCAAATTAATGAAATAAAGTGTGAAGACAAGATTAGAAAAAAGAATGAAAAGGAAAAAACAAAGCCTCCAAGAAATATGGGACTATGTGATAAAACCAAATCTACATTTGATTGTTGTACGTGAAAGTGATGGGGAGAATGGAGACAAGCTGGAAAACACTCTTTAGGATATTATCCAGGAGAACTTTCCCAACCTAGCAAGACAGGCCAACATTCAAATTCAAGAAATATAGAGACCATCACAAAGATACTCCTTAAGAAGAGCAACCCAAAGACACATAATTGTCAGATTTACCAGGGTTGAAATTAAGGAAAAAATTTTCAGGGCAACCAGAAAGTTCTGGTTACTCACAAAGGGAAGCCCAACAGGCTCACAGCAGATCTCTCCGCAAAAATCCTACAAGCCAGAAGAGAGTGGGAGCCAACATTCAACATTCTTAAAGAAAAAATTTTCAACCCAGAATTTCATATCTAGTCAAACTAAGCTTCATAAGTAAAAAAGAAATAAAATCCTTTATGGACAAGCAACTGCTGAGAGATATTGTCACCACCAGGTTGTCTTACAAGAGCTCCTGAAGGAAGCACTAAACATGGAAAGGAAAAACCAGTACCAGTCACTACAAAAACAAACCAAATTGTAAAGACCATTGATACTATGAAAAAACTGCATCAACTAATCAGCAAAATAACCAACTAGCATCATGATGACAGGCTCAAATTCACACATGAAAGTATTAACCTTATATGTAAAACAGGATAAATGCCCCAATTAAAAGACACAGACTGGCAAATTAGACAAAGAGTCAAGACCCAGTGATGTGCTGTATTTAGGAGACCCATCTCACATGCAAAGACACACAAAGCCTCTAAATAGAGGGATGAAGAGATATTTAGCAAGCAAATGAAAAGCAAAAAAAAGCAGAGGTCACAATCATAGTCCCTTATAAAACAGACTTTAAACTATCAGAGAATGCTATAAACACCTATACACAAATAAACTAGAAAATCCAGGAGAAATGGATAAATTCCTGGAAACATACATCCTCCCAAGACTAAACCAGGAAGAAGTCAAATCCCTGAATAGACCAATAACAAGTTCTGAAATTGAGGCAGTAATTAATAGCCTACTAACTAAAAACAGCCCAGAACCAGACAGATTCACAGCCAAATTCTACCAGAGGTACAAAGAGGAGCTGGTACCATTCCTTCTGAAACTATTCCAAATAGAAAAAGAGAGACTCCCCCGTAATTCATTTTATGAGGCCAGCATCATCCTGATACTAAACCCTGGCAGAGATACAACAAGACAAAAATTTCAGGAAAATATCCCTGATGAACATTGATGAGAAAATCCTCAATAAAATTGTGGCAAACCAAATCCAGCAGCTCATCAAAAAGCTTATCCATTACCACCAAGTCAGCTTCATCCCTGGGATTGAAGGCTGGTTCAACATACACAAATCAATAAACACAATCCGTCACATAAACAGACCAACGACAAAAACCACATGATTATCTCAATAGATGCAAAGATAGGCCTTTGATAAAATTCAACGCCTCGTCATGCTAAAAACCCTCAATAAATTAGGTATTGATGGAACGTATCTCAAAACAATAAGAGCTATTTATGACAAACACATACCCAATATCTTATTGAATGAACAAAAACTGGAAGCATTCCCTTTGAAAACTGGCACAAGACAAGGATGCCTTCTCTCACCACTCCTATTCAACATAGTATTGGAAGTTCTGGCCAGGGAAATCAGGCAAGAAAAAGAAATAAAGTGTATTCAAATAGAAAGAGAGGAAGTCAAACTGTCTCTGTTTGCAGATGACAAAATTGTATATTTAGAAAACCCCATCCTCTCAGCCCAAAATCTCCTTAAACTGATAAGCAACTTCAGCAAAGTCTCAGGATACAAAATCAATGTGCAAAAGTCACAAGCATTCCTATACACCAATAATAGACAAGCAGAGAGTCAAATCATGAGTGACCTCCCATTCACAATTGCTACTCAGAGAATAAAATACCTAGGAATACGACTTACAAGCGATATGAAGAACCTCTTCAAGGAGAACTACAAACTACTGCTCAAGGAAATAAGAGAGGACACAAACAAATGGAAAAACATTCCATGCTCATGGATAGGAAGAATCAATATCGTGAAAATGGCCGTAATACCCAAGGTAATTTATAGATTCAGTGCTATCCCCATCAAGCTACCAGTTACTTTCTTCATCAAATTAGAAAAATCTACTTTAAATTGCATATGGAACCAAAAAAGAGCCCATATAGCCAAGACAATTCTAAGCCAAAAGAACAAAGCTGGAGGAATTGCACTACCTGACTTCAAACTATACTACAAGGCTACAGCAGTCAAAACTGCATGGCGCTGGTAACAAAACACATATATAGATCAATGGAACAGAACAGAGGCCTCAGAAACAATGCCACACTTTAACAACCATCTGATCTTTGACAAACCTGACAAAAACAGGTAACAGGGAAAGGATTCGTTGTTTAATAAACGGTGTTGGGAAAACTGGCTAACCATTTGCAGAAAACTGAAACTGAACCCCTTTCTTACATCTTATACAAAAATTAACTCAGGATGGATTAAAGACTTAAAACCTAAAACCATAAAAACCCTAGAAGAAAACCTAGGCAATATCATACAGGACATAGGCATGGGCAAAGACTTCATGACTAAAACACCAAAAGCAATGGCAACAAAGCCAAAATAGGCAAATGGGATCTAATTAAACTTAAGAGCTTCTGCACAGCAAAAGAAACTATCATCAGAGTAAACAGGCAACCTACAGAATGAGAGAAAATTTTTTGAATCTATCCATCTGACAAAGGGCTAATATCCAGAATCTACAAAGAACTTAAACAAATTTACAAGAAAAAAAAACATCAAAAAGTGAGCAAACGGAACAAAAGCCAGGAAAAGGAAGTGGCTGAGAAATCGAAACTAATGGGGAAGGGGAGGGCCCACTGAGAAGCATCCCAGCAACCCAACCACGGCTGGTCTTCCCTGGACACCATGAACCACACTGTCCAAACCTTCTTCACTCCCGCCAGCACCGACCGTCCCCCAAACTACGAGATGCTGAAGGAGGAACATGAGGTGGATGTGCTGGGGGCGCCCCACAACCCTGCGCCCCTGACATCCACCATGATCCACATCCGAAGCGAGACCTCCATGCCTGACCATATCGTCTGGTCCCTGTTCAACACCCTCTTCATGAACTCCTGCTGCCTGGGCTTCACAGCGTTTGCGTACTCCGTGAAGTCTAGGGACAGGAAGATGGTTGGCGACCTGACCGGGGCCCAGGCCTACGCCTCCACTGCCAAGTGCCTGAATATCTGGGCCCTGATTTGCGGTATCATCATGATCATTCCGGTGATCATCATCCCAATACTGATTCTGCAAGCCTATCATTAGATCCAGAAGAATCATCCCGGCCAGGGGCTCTGCCCGTGACCTGTCTCCCATGTACTCCAGCTTCCATTCCTCGCCCTGCCCCCAGCTGAGTCCTGTATCAGCATTTTACCCTCACACACTTTTCTACAATGGCTTCAATAAAGTGCATGTGTTCCTGGTGAAAAAAAAAAAAGTGAGCAAAGGATACAGACACTTCTCAGAAGAAGACATTTATGCAGCCAACAAACATATGAAAAAAAGCTCATCATCACTGGTCATTAGAGAAATGTAAATCAAAACCACCATAAGACACCATCTCATCTCAGTTAGAATGGAGATCATTAAAAAGTCAGGGAACAACAGATGCTGAAGAGGGTGTAGAGAAATAGGAACACTTTTACAGTGTTGGTGGGAGTGTAAATTAGTTCAACCATTGTGGAAGCCAGTGTGGCAATTCCTCAAGGATCTAGAACCAGAAATACCATTTGACCCAGCAATCTTATGACTGGGTATACCCAAAGGATTATAAATCATTCTACTATAAACACACATGCACGCATATGTTTGTTGCAGCACTATTCACAGTAACAAAGACTTGGAACCAACCCAAATGCCCATCAATGACAGACTGGATAAAGAAAATGTGGCACATATACACCATAGATTACTATGCAGCCATAAAAAAGGATGAATTCATGTCCTTTGTGGGGACATGGATGAAGCTGGAAACCATCTTTCTCAGCAAACTAACACAGGAACAGAAAACCAAACACCGCATGTTCTCACTGATAATTGGGAGTTGAACAATGAGAACACATGGACACAGGGACGGGAACATCACACACCGGGTCCTGTCAGGGGGTGGGTGGCTAGGGGAGGAATAGCATTAGGAGAAATACCTAATGTAGGTGACAGGTTGATAGGTACAGAAAACCACCATGGCACGTGTATAAATATGTAACAAACCTGCACATTCTACATGTACCCCAGAACTTACGGTATAATAAAAAAAGAAAAGAAAAAATATCTACTACCAGAAATCCTTGATTAGACAAAATATCCCAGAATTGGATAATATCAAGACATTATAATTTTAAAAACAAAATTCCTTTTATTATGGCCCTTGTTCAGAAAATCCTTCTGGTGAGTATGCTCACATCTTCTTGCCATGGGAAGTGACAGGCAGCTGTGAAGGATCCTCACTGAGGGCCTCCTGGCCACTCTCTGCCCCACACTGCCAGAGCCTACCCTGGGGAACCACTCTTTTTGAACCCATCCTTTCTATGTCTGTCCACACTGACACCTCCACGCTTGGAATAGAAGACAAAAGCTGCCCTTCACTCCTCTCTATGGTGAGCCAAGGTCCTTTGGTGGATCATTTGACATCAAGTCTCTCATTCGGGTCACAATAAAGTGTTCAGAGTTTGAAGAAAATCCCACATCTGTGAACCGTTTGAAATAATTTCCTTGTTTTTCCTATGATTAAAGCACCAGACTATACAAATCAATCTTAACTCAAAATCCTGATTATTTTAGTTTTATCTTTTCAATTTATTATTTTTGAGCCATGTGCTATTTAAGACTTTTGGCTGAATGGTTCCCATTCTCACACTAATTCACTTTTACAAGAAATATCTACTCAACACTTAGTATGTTCCAGGCACTATTCTAACCACTGGTAATACAATAATTGACAATACAGACATGATCCCTTCCTCTTGAGTTTTTCTGCTTAGAAAATAAAAATTGACAGAAAGTGAAAAACGGTAACAGATAATAAATTCTTGAAGCAAACGCAGTTATCACACAGCTCAAATGATGGAAAAGGGAAGTACATGAAGCCTAAAAGCTTTTTCTACCCTAAGGTTCCCATGGTTCGTATAGAAATGTAACACTAAATTTCCTAATTTTAAATACGGACACCAGAATTTCAAGAGCTCTAAATAAAGTACTAATATTACAAAAAGCCCAAGTTGTGTGAATTTCCTAACCTAATATTGGTGTTTAGGGTTTGAATTTTCTGAACCAATTTTTTATATAAAAGCAAATACAGGATGAATTTGTGTATAAATGAGATCAACAGTTAAGACAAAAGTATAGTAGAGATCTTATAAACATTAGATTATATACTAAAGTAGAAAACCTAGTATACCAGAAGGGTAAAAATTTTAAATGTTATTAATGAATTTTAAAATCTACAAAATAAAAAATCATGCCCCATTGCACACAAGGACAAATTGACTAATTCCTCCCATCTTGAGGTCCGAGCATTATATTACTAACCCTTTTAAAATAAGAATTCATGCCTTGCATAATTGAAACCTGATCTTTTCTTTCTTCTCAGGCACTTTACCTACTTACAGATGTCCTTTGTGGCAATAATATTTATATTAGTTGAGACTACACCATAGTTTTCAAATGAATTTTTTTTTTTTTTTTTTTTTTTTTTGCTTTGAGAGTTGTCCACGTTGGTTTTGAGAAACTCCCTATTTTTGAAGGTCAAGGAGTTAAAAAACAATAAAGCAAAATAAAAATATCGAATGGTTTTCTGTGTTACTCTAATTATTCTTACCTTGGAACAAGAGACATTGTAAGATAGTATTTATCAGCCAGTCTTCTTGAGAGTTAACAATGATTATTACAACAACTAACACTTACTGCATGCTAAGCACGTGCCCAAAACTTTTCTACAAGCGTTGTGTGCATGGTCACATTTATCCTCCTAATAGTCTCTAAGGAAGGTAATTATATAATCCCCATTTCACAGATGAGTAACCTGAGACAAAGAAAGGTGAAATAAATTTCCCAAGGACATTGACTTGTAAGGAGTAAAACTATAATATGAAACCAGGCAATCTGACACCAGAATCTACACTCTTTCCTCCTTTTCTAATCAACATGAGAAAAGTTCACAAATCATAAGTGTGAGGCTAAGTTAATTTTCATAAATTTCATAAAGCCCACTTGGCACCCAGATCAAGAAATGGAGCATGACAGCCCCCAGAACCCCCTGTTTGTGCCCCTGCTAGTTTTTACCCCCTCCCAGAAAAAAAAGTTCTATCCTGACTCCTAACACCACAAGTTAATTTCATTTTTTCTATAAATTGAATTACACAATATTTTTTGGGGGGGTCTGGCTTCTTTTACTCAACATTACAAGTAAACAGAAAGTGAAAAATAGTAACAGACAATAAACTCTTAAAGCAAACACAATTATTACACAGCTCAAATGATGGAAGACAGAAGTACATAAAGCCTAAGACCTTCTTCTACTCTAAGGAACTCAAGGTTAATACAGAAATGTAAGACTAAATTTCCTAGCTTTAAATATGGACACCAGTATTTCAAGAGCTCTAAATTAAGTACTAATATTACATGGAAGATGGAAATACACAAACTTTAAGAGCTTTTATAAAAGTTATCCTGCCATGTGTAAAGAAATAGCCATGTTATTGTTAGTGTTGTATAGTATTCTAAATATATGACTAGACCACATTTTATTCATTCTACTGTAGAAGGAAATTTGAGCAGTTTCCAGTTTGGGGCTATGAAAAATAATTCTACCATAAAGATTCTTATTCATGTATTTTGGTGTACATATGCACATTTTTCTGTTGGGCATATTACATATGTTTTAAAGTATAATTGCTGGGTCATAGGGCATGCGTATGTTCATGTTATTAGAAAACATCAAATTGTTTTCAAAGTGTTTATATAAATTTACAGTTTTACTAGCAGCGTATGAGAGTTCCAGTTATTTCATATCCTTGCCAACACTTGGTATTGTTTGCCTTTCTATTTTTGGCCATATTGCTGGATACATAATAATATTGTGATTTAGATTTACATTCTCTGATAAACAACAATGTTAAGCAAATCACTTTGTTTTGTTTTTAAGACAGGGTCTCATTCTGTCACCCAAGCTAAATGTAGTGGTACAATCATGGCTCACAGCAGCCTTAACCTCCCAGGCAGAAGCAATCCTCCCACCTCAGCTTCCCAGGCACAAACAATCCTGGTAACTCAGTTGCCCAAGTAGCTGAGCTCTCATGCACAAGCAATCCTTAAACCTCACCAACCTTCAGGCACACACCACCAGGCTCAGCTAATTTTTGTGGGGTTTTTTGTGGAGACGGTTTCCTTGTGTTGCCCAGGCTAGTCTCAAACACCTGGACACAAGTGATCCTCCTGCCCTCAGCCTCCCGAAATGCTGGGATCATAGGCATGAGCCACCGCATCCGGCCTTGTTTTAATCATTTGCCCATTTTTCTACTGGCTTGTTCATCTTTCACTTATTAAGTTTTAAAAGTTTTTATATATCCTAAATAAATCCTTTGTCACACATCCTTTATTGGAAAATACATATCCCGGTTGGGCACAGTGGCTCATGCCTGTAATCCCAGCACTTTGAGAGGCCAAGGCAGGTGGCTCACAGGAGTTCAAAACCAGTGTGGCCAACATGGCAAAACTCCATCTCTTCTAAAAATATAAAAATTAGCTGGGTGTGGTGATATGTCTATAATTCTAGCTACTCAGGAGGGTGAGGCAAGAGGATCACTTGAACTTGGGAGGCAGAGGTTGCAGTGAGCCAACATCACACCACTGCACTCCAGCCTGGGCGACAAGAGCAAAATCATCTCAAAAAAGAAAAGAAAAGAAAACATATATCCTAAATAACTCTTTGCCGTAATTATCATCTTTTACTCTCTTTTGCCTTTTCACTTCTGTGAAGGTGTCTTGATGAACAAAACAACTATATATATATAGTTGTTGTTGTTTTGTTTTTTGAGATAGAGTCTTGCTCTGTCACCCAGGCTGGAGTACAGTGGCATAATCTTGGCTCACTGCAAATTCCACCTCCCGAGTTCAAGCGATTCTGCTGCCTAAGCCTCCTGCGTAGCTGGGATTACAGGTGCGCACCACCATGCCCAGCTAATTTTTGTATTTTTTAGTAGAGTCTAGGTTTCACCATGTTGTTTAGGCTGGTCTCTAACTCCTGACCTCGTGATCGGCCCACCTTGGCCTCCCAAAGTGCTGAGATTACAGGCGTGAGTCACAGCGTCCAGCCAAAAGTGATTTTATTCTTAACCACCACACTACACTGTTTTAATCATGGAAAATGATCATAATTTTTAGTGTCATTATAATAATGGATATCTTAGGGAACCTTCTCTTTAATTGCCATTTCAAAGTTGTGTTTATCCAGAGTGGCCTAATAGGCTATGATTGATTATTAATAACTGAACAGCTTATCTTTAATGATCAAACTGAATTTTATATTACGTAGATTATCTGTGAACAACTCTATTTTTGTTTCTTCATGATAAAGATACAAACATAATCTCACCCAGGGAAACCTTTCCTCAAAAATCACGCTGTTCCAATGACCCCTTTGTGAAGAAAAATAGAGATGAAAAATTTTAATTAAAAATTTTAAATTACTTTTCAAATGAGTTTCACCATGACTTTTTTGGCAGGTAGATAAGCAAATTGAGTAGTTTTCTATATCAACCTGCCAATAACAGTCCCTTAGACAATATAATTGGTCTGGCTAATTATGTTCTCATATTGTTCAAATGGCTTATTCCTGATATTTTCTACCTGGAAGTAAATGGCTTAACTTCATTTTTTGGGTTTCAGCAATGAGGCATCTATGTTTCTCATGTTTGTTTGGTTTGCGTTTTTTAAAACTTTTATTCCTCTGGGTGTTTATTTCCTAAAGCTTCGAAAAGAAGTGGGATATTTCAATTGATTCATTTGACAATAGAGAAAGTGATTCACATAAAAATTTGTTTCCAAAGACGTGGTTTGTTAAAGGAAGTGACATTTACTGAAAATGGGAAACAATGGCATATTTGGAAATGTGTCTTCCTTATGTTTTCTGGTTCCGTGGACTCCATGTTATTATCCAGAATTGCTTTATAGAGTGGAGCTCCTTTAATTATTACAGCAAGGTACATTTTCCGCTTGTACTTGTCAAGTAGATGCTACTTCCTGTAATAGATAAACTCTGAAATCTCAATGGCTTAACACAATAGAAGTTTATGTTGGTAGTTTTACGTGTTTGAATGGATAAGGGATACTTCCTGTTCTACAGAATCCATCAGAGACTTGAATTTTATAGAAGTTTTGCTGCCCTTAACGCATGATATCTGAAGTTGCCCAAATCTAGTCAGCAGATGGGGTAGAGAAAAAGTGGAGGAGCCAGTGGGAGATTTTATGGGTCAGGCCCAGAAGAGGTATAAATAATTTCCACCTACATTCCATTGGCCTGAACTCACTCTTCATGTCTCCATCTATGAGCAAGAAAGGCTAGGAAATTAGGTCTCTGTAATAATTCTATACCATCGATACCATGGACAGAGAGCCTGAACATTTAATGTATAGCTAGCCATTCACAATTTTCACCATTACCAGGCTGAATACAGAAAGTTAGGACTATAAAGCAAAGGGGGGCATTCTGTGGCATTGAAGCTCTTGCCAGTCAAAGAGATTCAGCTTTCCAATGCAATGCTTTGCAGTCCCCTCTGTCTAAACCCTATCATGGCCTGTTTGTTCCTGTTAGTTTTAATCTCAGACATCTAATGAATTTCACCTCCTGCATCTAATTAACCAGAGATTCCTACCTATTATTTCCCCAGGAAAAGCCCCTGGTCATGCTTTCTGGTCACTCCCATTCCAGGACAGGTATCCACCTCTCTTCCAGCTTTCTGATTCACCCGTTTTTGTCCAAACACTGAGAATCCCCATCAGCCAATCCTGTTGTAGCCCAGATGGCGCAGTAAGTTTCACTGGGCCCATTACATTTCTCTCTTGCTAATGTCCAGTTCTAGTTCACTTTATTTTCCAGACAGCAGTTCAGAAGAGTTTCTCTTTAAAGCAGCTAATGAAGGCTTAGCACTTTAGATATAATTTTTCCCTTATAATAGTATCTCAGCCAACTTATAATAGACATTTTTGCCTTTGGCAATATTTTTCAAGGGCTGATTCCTAAACCAACATTACAGAAGAGTCTCTAATTTTACATTACCTTTTGCAGGCAGTTCTTGCCGTTAACTGGGATGACAAGAATCTAAAATAACAAATCTAGGCTGGGTGCCATGGCTCACACCTGTAATCCAGCACTTTGCGAGGAGGAGCTGGGTGGATCACTTAAGCCCAGGAGTTTGAGATTAGCCTGGGCTTAAGCAATTAGCCCAAACCTGGGCTAATCTCAAACTCCTGGCAAAACTGCATGGCAAAACCCTGTATTCACACACAAAAATACATTAGCTGGGTATGGTGGTGTGCACCTGCAGTCCTGGCTACTCAGGAGACAGAAGTGGAAGGATCACTTGAGCCAGGAGGTCAAGGCTGCCGTGAGCCACCATCACGCTACTGCATTCCAGCCTGGGTGACCGAGTCAGATCCTGTCTCAAAAATAAATAAAATCAATAAAAGAAGAAAATAACTCTAAGCAATGTCATATCTTTCCTTAGGCAGATTCACCTGTATCACCAATGTTGTGCCCATTCTAACTAAATACATCCGTATACTGCTCTCACCTGGAGGCCTTGGATTTTTCACATCTAGAGACTTAACTTCTGCCTCAGCAAGAAATGTATAAAGTTGTAACCCTAAAGCAGGGGTCAATAATCTACAGGCGATGCCCAAATCAAGCCTGCTGCCTATGTGCGTAAATAAAGTTTTATTGGAACACATCCATGCCCATTTATGTATGGATTGTGTGTAGCTGCTCTAGCTTTCAGTGGCAGAGTTGAGGGTTGCAACAGAGACTGTGCAAGTCTCAAGGCTTAAAATGCTATCTGGCTCTTTACAGAAAAAAGTCTGTTGACTCTTGCTCTAAAGCAGAGAGACAGCTTCCTATGGAGGTGATATCTGAACAGGCTTTTGAAGAATAAGAAACGTTGTACTGATAGGGGTTAAGGAAGATGCAAAGAGAATGTTTTTGCTAAAAAGAATAAACATTTGAAACATAGTGATATGTGTGAGAACAATGGTCTGCTTTGTTTTTCCAGAGTATAAAATCCAAGAAGAAGATTGATGGGAGATGAGCATCACAGAGAGAAGCCAGATCAAAAAGACTTGTATATACTTCATGCTAAGCAAGATGGATCCCCCCCACCAACATAGTTCAGTATTTCTTGGACTATTTCCAATCAATATTAATAAACTTCATGGGAAAAAAAGAAAAAGAAAGAAGGTATCACATGGTTAAAACTTTGTACGGCCAGGTGCAGTTGTTCACGCCTATAATCCCAGCACTTTGGGAGGCCGAGGTGGGTGAATCACCAGCGGTCAGGAGTTTGAGACCAGCCTAACCAACATAGTAAACCCCTATCTCTACTAAAAACTTAGCTGGGGTGGTGGTGCATGCCTCAAACCCTAGCTACTTGGGAAGCTGGGCTGAGGCAGGAGAATCACTTGAACCTGGGAGGTGGAGGTTGCAGTGAGCAAAGATTGTGCCATTGCACTCCAGCCTGAGCAGTAAGAGCAAAACTCCATCTCAAAAAAGAAAAAAAACTGTAAAGTATCTGGTTTTAATTACTTTCAACAAATTGTTGAAACAGTTACCATTCAACAAGTCGTTGCAGGACTTCTCAGAGCCTTTAAAATGCATCTCTCCATTGGAAATCTCTAAGAAAGGGAATATAACCTGTAGAGTTCCCAACTTTTGACTACACAACCTTCTTTGGGGCTAATTATCTCACATGATATTCACAGAACTTGTATTCACCAAAGCACTTTGGGAAACTTTGACAATAGTCAGCCAGTGGAAAGATTTAGGCAGAGAGACGTGACCAGACTTGTGTATTAGGAGAATGGCTTTGGCAGCCATGTGAGCAAGGGTTGTCAGGAAGGAAGAACAAATGCAGGGAGACAGGATAAGAGGCTGATGCAACAGTCAAGGTAAGAGATTATGGAGAATAATATATCATTTCCCAGAACTTATTTGTGTGGCATATTTGTTGATGTTGTTGTTTTAAAAAAAAAAAAAAAAAAAAGGAATAGTCTTATCTTGTCTAAGAGGTTTCCCAGCTGGAGGGAAAGTTGCCTCAGGATCAAGATCTTCCTGTTTAGAAGAACCACCAAAAGTCTGCAGCTTAGGCTGGGCTCGTGCCTGTAATGCCAGCACTTTTGGAGGCTGAGGCAGACAGATCACGAGGTCAAGAGACTGAGACCATTCTGGACAACACGGTCTCTAATAAAAATACAAAAACTAGCTGGGCATGGTGGCACACACCTCTAGTCTCAGCTACTCAGGAGGCTGAGGCAGGAGAATCACTTGAACCCAGGAGGCAGAGGTTGCAGTGAGCAGAGATCGCGCCACTGCACTCTAGCCTGGTGACAGAGCGAGACTCCATCTCAAAAAAAAAAAAAAAAAGTCTTCAGCTTAGCTTGCCTTGGGTCTCACTCCCAGCCACTTCCTAAATTTGCACCTGACATCAGTCTCCAGCTTTTAGCAAAGCTTGCAGTGTCTTTGACTTGCTGCTTTGTTTTTCCGCAGCATGTATAACCTCCTGGAGTCTGCTTTGAGCAACTGCTTTGCCTTGCCTTGCCTTCCAATACTCACGCTCTTCAGCAACCTCACAGAGGCTGCCTGCCTGCAGGCTGGTTCCACTAAGGTGATTTTGTGCACCTAACCACTTTCTTGGTTTCATACCCCTGTCTGCTGAGAACTGTGACCTCCTGGCCCATGTTGGGCTCCCCTCTGATTTCCCCGACCGGACCACTTCCTTAGACCTGCCTGCTCTCCTTTTTCTAGCTTCCACACTAGGTTTTACCACGTGTAAAATTCCACCTCCTCATCACTGGCTGCTCCTTTCTGCCTGGAAGCTCTCATATTGCTGCAACTTGACTGAGCCAAAAATTTCACAACAAAGACAAAAATCAAAGTCTACCTGATTCTTTTTTTTAGGGGATTTCCAAGACTTCTTTATACCTCCTCAAGTTTCCTCTGGGCTGAGTGATTCACCGTTTCTCTCAACTTTTGCCCGAGAATAGATTTAGAGATCAACCATTCTGAAGATGACTGTACCCACACTTAATTCTCTCCTTCTCTCTTCCCACATTTAAGAGATGCTACAGAAAGCATGATTCAAGGCATCTCAGAGAACCAGGCCAGGCCAGAATCTGATTCTCCTCCAGTCATGGCCATTATGGCTCCTGTTTCGTTTCTGTCACGTGGCTTGAAGGCACTCCCCATCACAGGGCCATTTAGCCTTGTCCATTTAACCTTGTTATTCCATGCAGAGCACATGCTGTCCCAGGAGTGGTCCAGTTGGGAGGGGCTAGAGAGGTGCTAAGCCAAGAGGATCCAGAGAGAGCTGAGGCAGCTCAACAACAAGGGGTGTTAAGGGCCTTGCTCAGAAGCAGGCTGGCTCCGAGGAGCACAGAGCGGTTTGGCTGGAAGGTAATGAACGCTCTTTGTCCAGCAGAGTCTCCCAGATCCAGCTGCTGGGCTCTGCAGAGATGGAACTGGTGTGTTTCAGCCGCATGCCCTCCTCACTACCCCTGCAGTCCCTGGCTGTGGTCTGGTCCTTTGCTGGGCCAAACTATGTGATCTCTTTTGGTGAGCTGGCAGCCACACACTATGAGCTGGACTGAACAGTATATGTCCCTGTTCCCTTGACTCATTATTTTACAACTAAACAATCAGTACATTTCTGTGAAAGCCTGTCTCCTCTTCTGAATTCTGAACTGCTATTCATTCAGGAACACATCTTAAGCTTCTCATCCTAATGAATGTCAGATTACACGTTCAGGAGAAGAAAAAGGATGGCTCTGTAAAGGAACAGTTAGTTACGTTTAAGTGATAAAAGATGTGAATGCGCTCTCAAAATACTTGTTCTTAATTATTCCACTTCTGAGAGACTTATTTGACTGCTAAGACCCAAGCCAGCTTTAGAAACATTTGAAGCCGCGTGTTTCCGTCTGGCCTGGAGGACGCTGAGCTTATGGAACTCCTAGCCAACTCAGAGACTTTTCTTTAGAATTAAGATGAGGAGAGGTTTTTTTTTGGTTTTGGGTTTTGTTTTTCTTTTTTTTCCTGCAGACTTATGTTTCAGGAAAGCAACAACAATCAGCGTCAGGCAATTGTTTTCAGGGAGTGTGGTCTTCTGTTTATGTTTTTAAAACCTCAGGTAGGAAGAGTAGATTAATCTCTAAAAAGGAAATCACGGCTGATAGAAACCACGTTGAAGGAAAGGGCTACTCTGTTTCTCTGAGTTCTGACAGGTCTCACTCACTAATCCTATGTATGTGTTTATCTGGCAGGAGTATAGGTAGAAAAGTGCAGTAAATACATCCTCCTGAAGTTCTGCCCAACCTGGAAACGACATCTTGCTCCTTATCAATCTTTCAGCTAAAAATTTATTGTATTGTAGAAGAGTTAAATCAGACCAAATTCACATTTTTTGAGTTTCAAAAACTTGTGAGTGGGTTTTTAAGTTTTAAATTATTTTGAGCAGGGTAGAAATCAGAATTTCCAAGGTCATCATTTAAAAAAATACCATGAAAACTTCAGGTAAGAAGGGTAGGCTAGTCTCTAAAAAGGAAATCACAGTTGATAGAAAATCATGTTAAAGTTTTTAATTCTCTAAAGTTCCTTTCAAGGTGGGACATTTAGGTAACATTTAAGATGCATTTTGGCAGGTTCTGGGATATTTGTATGTATGTACTCAATAATAATGATTTTTTGAAAGAGGGAGGGAGGAAGGGAGGCAAGCAGGGCAGGCAGGTAAGCGAGACACCCATGTATAAAGGGGTCCTTGGAAAACCTCCAACCAGCTGCACATGGGGAGAACAGGGTGGAACCACAGAAGTTTGCGCCCTTTGCAGGGGGAGGAGCCTGGCCCCTCCTGTTCCTGTGTGGGAACCTGGGATTCAATCTGTGAGATGAGGTCCTGTTAACAGGAACCTTCCCTCACTTTGCTGCATTGCTTTTCCTTTTTCCTTTTCACCCAATAAATTTCATCCCTCTCACCCTTCAAAGCGTCTGCAAGCCTAATCTTTCCTGATCCTGTGACAAGAACCTGGATTTTCCTACTGCAAAGGGAGGGAGGGAGGAAAGGAAGAAGGATGAGAAACTTTGTGGGGAAAGTGGGATAAGCAGCCAGAAAAGGACCTTTTAATAATACTCATGGTTCTCAATCCTCCAAGTCTCTAACCTGAAGATGGAAAATCAGAGAGGAAAGGAGAAGGGTGTTCAGAAGGTGATCAGTGGTCTCCCAGAGAGTAAAGAATTCAAATATTGTTTCTTTTCCTCGCCTCATTCTTTCCTGGTATCTCTGGGACTTGTAGCTGAATGAAGAAAGGATTTCATCCAGTTAGCTCTTAAACTTTCTGGAAAACACATAAAAGCTGGGATCCTGTAGACTCCCATGTTCAGATAAGTAATTCTTACTTTGCCAGTCACCTAGGAAAGAATGTCACTTACCCCACTCCTAGGCCACTTCCATATTCTAAGCCATTGACTCTTCTTTTCACTCATTCCCTGGTTCAGACTCATCCATCCAGAGGGTTTATAGCAGTGGATGTCTTCCAATCTTTTTTTAGTATCATTTATAAACTCAAAATCCTTCTTACCATCTTACCTTGAAAAATATATTTAGCAGTAAAGTGGTTGCTCTGTACTTTTTTCTATCCGGATTACCTCATTTCCAAGATCAAGATATTGTAATCACTTGCTAGTATTATTTGACATTTTATTGAAAATTTTCCTTTCAATAAACACTGGGCAATTATAATAACTTTTATCACTGGGAAAATATGATGTGCCCCTGGTGCCTCCTTGATTTAATTCAATATAGATGGAAGCATGCTGCGTGGGATGCTTCGATGTAGTGGACTAGAAAAATAGTAAATCATGGAATTCGGGAAAATGTTGGGCTTATTTGTTATTTCAGTCCCCCCTGAATAATTACCACTCTTGTACTTGTCCACTGAAATCTAGCAGTATCTTCCAGTGGAATGCGATAATCCAAGTACAAAACTTGTCTTAGAGAGTTTCCTCTATATTGTTATTTTTACATGATTCCAGGTAGAACAGACAAATGGTCACCCATGCCATTTTTTCCCTGTATCAAAGACCTAAACATATGTTTTATTTTATTTTGTCCCTATGAGTCCTGGTCTTTAAAAAAAAAAGGCAAAAAAGTTCAAATTAACAATCCCCTATTAGATTCTGGAAAAATCGGGTACACTTGTAAGGCAATTAATTAAAATTGCTAATCTACACAAGGCCACACGGTACATTACAAATATTATCAGAAAACCATTCAACTACAGAATACATGAATGCGTGTGTGTATACATGTGGGTATAAGTGTGTAGCACCATAAAAAAAAATCTTTAAAAGGAGAATAATTGTAGCAATAGACTGGAACTCTTTGAAATATTTTCTACAAGAATTCTTTTATAAATGTTTTACGAAAAGCTTTTAAAGTAGCCACTTATAGTACACAGACACTAAATTTGTTAATCTGCAAGACTCACTTGAAGGATATTTTAAAGAGTGACCATCTAATAGAAGGAAAATGTGGGCAGTGCCCTTTCTAATGGTCCACAGTGACAGCACTCTTTCCATGGTTAAAGAATTTTTACAAACATTAACTGACTAATCTTCACAACCATTCTGTAGGAAGCAAATATTATTAATGGTTTCATTTTACCTATAGGGAATATGAGTCCAGGAGAGATTAAGTGACATGCCGAAGACCATAACAAGATAAAGTGCTAGAAAGAGGGTTAGGACACTGAAGATTCTAAATTTCAGTCCTCATTGTAAATCACAGAAGCACAATAAAATACATGATAACATATTCTTTGACAAATAGGATCTCATGAACCTGAAACTTGTAATGTGAGCAATTTCGAAATTGCCAATAATAAATGTCTATTTTAAATAAATCACATAATTTATGTCAAGTGTCTGCTGAAAATAAATCTCCTATTTAGTAAAAAATATATAATACAAAAATCAGAAATTAAAATATGCATAACACGATCAATTCTTATCATGCTGGGTGTGGTGCTGAATAGGCACAGCCTGTTGCCTCCTAGGTAATAAACTGATGACATCCACAGCTTTCAGGGTTAAGATCCTGCCAGGCTGTGCCCATTATAAGTTACAGATACCTGTATCATGAGTGATCTCAAACTTCCAACAACTTAGTCTGGCCCAACTGGCTCTCCTTCATTTATTACTCCTCTTAGCCTGAGTCAGCTAAACTAAGCTGAGCAAAGAAGGAAATGAAGCAAAAGGAGGGTAGGGGAGAGGAATACAGAGGTAACAGGGTAAGAGAGAGAGAGAGAGAGATTTTTCAGATGATTGAGGCTGGTCAATATTTTGAAATGTTATTTTATACAACTATCTGGTCTCTCCAGAGAAACAGAACCCATAGGAATATATACATATATATGGAGAGAGAGAGAGGCCAAGAAGTCCCACTTTCTGCAGTGGGTGAGCTGGAAACCCAGCAGAGCCAATGGTACAGTTCCAGTCCAACTCCAAAGGCCTGAGAACTAGGAGAGCCAATGACGCAAGCTCCCGTCCAAGTCTGAAGCAAGGGTAGGAGAAGATGGCAATGCTGCGCACATTTCCCTCACTCCACCTTTGTGTTCCACTCCGGCCTTCGATGGATTCAATGCAGCCCACCCACATTGGGGAGGGCAGTCTTCTTTACTCAGTCAACTGCTGCAAATGTTAACCTCGCCCTGAAGCACCCTTAGACACACCCAGAATAATGTTTAACCGAATATCTGGTCATCCCATGGCCTAGTCAAGTTGACATATAAAATTAACCATCACAGTATCTTCAAATTTTCCTCCAACCCCTTGCCTTTCTCCCACTCAGACAGCATTAGGCACCAAAGGAAAAGAGAGCTAATATTCCACTTTTGAGATTTATGAATTTCTTTTACAAATGCAGCTAATCATATGCAATGTTGACTGTGCATAGGCACTGTTCTAAGTGCTTTATAATATTGACTCATTCATTGCCATAACAGCTCCATGACGTAAGCACTATTATCATCACCGTTGTTTTACAGGTGAAGAAACCAAGGCACAGACTTATGTCCAGGTCCCTAAAGCCAGTGCATGGTAGAGCCAGCATTCAAACCCAGCACAAGGGACACCAGAGTCCATGCTCCTAACTACTGCATTGTGCTGCCTTGAAACTCATGGCAGAGAAGAGTTTGAGAGAAAGGTTTCAGAGAGACAAAAGTAGAAACCCTGAAACTCTCTGAGCATAAAGTTAATGCTACAGCAATAGATTTAGAAAAACGGGCCGGGCGCAGTGGCTCATACCTGTAATCCCAGCACTTTGGGAGGCCAAGGCGGGCAGATCACCTGAGGTCAGGGGTTTGAGACCAACCTGGCCAACATGGTGAAACCCCGTCTCTACTAAAAATACAAAAATTACCTGGGTTTGGTGGCATGTACCTGTAGTCCCAGCTACTCAGGAGGCTGAGGCAGGAAAATCATTTGAACCCAGGAGGCAGAGGTTGCAGTGAGCCGAGATCGTGCCACTTCACCCCAGCCTGGCAACAGAGGAAGACTCCATCTCAAAAAACATATATATACACAAAAATTAGCCAGGTGTGATGGCGGGTACCTGTAGTCCCAGGTACTCAGGAGGCTGAGGCAGGAGAATCACTTGAACCCAAGAGGCAGGGTTTGCAGTGAGCCGAGATCACATCACTGCACTACAGCCTGGGTGACAGAATAAGACTCTGTCTCAACAAAAAAAAGGAAGGAAGGAAGGAAGGAAGAAAGAAAGGAGGGAGGGAGGGAGGGAGGGAAGGAAGGAAGGAAGGAAAAAAAACAATACATGATGATCTCAGTGGAAGGTGTGTCATACCCCCAAAGGAATGCTGAGTTTCCCAGGGAGTATGGGGATCCACACAAAGGGAGATTTGTGCCTCATTTACTTGGTAGAACCCTAGTGGGCAACAAGCCTCCCCTTGCTCTCTCCCTATACCTCCACCAGTCACAACGGCAGGGAAAGTAAAGGCGGGGCCTGCTGAGCACATCAGAGCAGAATGAGCATGGCAGAGCTCCGTGGAGTCTCCCAGGGCTCCAGAGCAGCGCAAGAAGGCATCCGAATGTTTCCCGTGCTTCCCTGTCCTCTCACCCCAAGAGGGCTGCAAAAGACAAGCCTGGGGTGACCTCAAGCAGCCTAGCAGTCTTGAAAGAGTATGAACCGGAAACAGGAGTCCAGAGGAGAACAAGGCCATTTTGAGGATACCAGCAAGGTTAGATCACTATGCCTGGAAGCCAATAAGAGCCATCACAAATAAACAAGATTTTCTGAGGACAAAGGTTCCCCACTCCTTAGAGACACCGAAGTATGATGACTTAAGGCCTCAGAACTCAGAGGCAACCCAGGGAGAAAAGGGTGGGGGAAAAAAAACTCCTGAACAGACTTAATAAATGATTGACTGAAGATAGCCTGGGTTGAATTGATTGAAATTACGTTCAGTTAGAGAATAATATTATATTTGTTTTTTGCACAGCTGATTTTGCAGCCTGAGACTTTTACCTGCTTGGCTATAAGGAAATAAAACCTGTTTACCTTTGCAACCAGTACTCTCTCTCTCTCTCTGAAAGCCAAAAGAATAACTCCAAAAGTGTTTTGAAAAATAAGATCATTATTAGCCTAAGCATATGATTTCCCAAAGAGATTACTTTCCAGAGCAACACTCCTTTCTGTAAGTGTCCATTCTGTTTTGTTCATTGAAAACATTAGTCTCATTAGTTCAAACTCATATTCATACTACAGACCTGGTCCTTAAAATGACTGAAAGTTTAGCGATGGTTACTGTCCATTATTAATTCAGATAAAGTTGCAAGATTTGAGGCTAAGATGGAAAAGATTTAAGATTTTGTGAAGTCAGGATCTAATTTAGCTTTGAATGTGGCTACTACTCAAGCCAAAGCTTTGAAGCTTTTCTACACGGTGAAACAACATTGTGATGAAGGATCAAAGGCTGAAAAGTTCAATGCAAATAAGGCTTGGCTCATGCATTTTAAAGGTAGTGATGCCGTATATAACATCAGGGTGAAAGATGGAGCAGCAAGTGCCGAGGTGGTCGTTCCAGAGAGCAGAGAGATTTTGTTTCTTGAAGGCAGTAAAAGGACTGACACTTTGTCCCCTAAGGCCCATGCTAGCCATAGCAACATGTGTGATAGTAACAAGAAGGCAACAAAACTGATGTTGCTGAATCTATTTCCTGAAAATTTATCAAATGATCCTGGGTCTCTCAAAAAATTCTCAAAATTGCCCGTGATCAAGATTTTTTTTTTTCAAATCCTTAACTCTGATGAGATGTTTTCTTAACTCCCAATTTGTTAAAGGTATTCTAACAAAGACATTTTACCTGAGGTCGTTTCTTTAAGAAGCTGGGCAACGGGTTCTCAACCAGTATAACACGGTTATGCTATTGATCAATAAAAAAAAAATCAGAATGGTTCAATTTAAATAATTTTTCTTACAGGAACTTCTAGCAGAAATGTAACTCTCTATAAGTGTAAAGAATACCTCTAGAGTTCTCATATGAAAACTCAATTAAAGGATCAATTTTATAGAAATATATATTTTCAGGAAAACAGGAATGGAAAAATCTAGTTATTAAAACAGGTGCCATGAACCAGATATAATGGTGGATGTTTAAAATTCCGCAAATCAAATGAATTTGACTTTGACAAATTTGGATATTTAATATGATTTCGAACAGACTTATTAAGGAAAATACCAAGATACCCTCTTTAATACCTTCCCTATTATACCTTTCCTAAGCAATCTCTGTGAGTTACTGAAGGTCTGTCAGCCTTCAATTTGATTTTATTGGCATTTGTTGCTTTAAATCAGACCTTTCACATTATTTATACAAGGTTTTTTTTAATTCAATATTCAAAATGATAGAACATATACATTGAACCACAGATAGGGACATAATTCATTGCAGTATGAAGCATACCTTATAACACTTAAGTGGTTTATTAAACTTGTCTGCTCTTACATTGGATAAATTCTATCCTTGACATCAAGACGTGTATGTGATACATTTATCATGTTTAGAATTCCTCTAAGTTACATAAACTGCTTCATCAGGGAATTGCTAAGAGTACCATCCAGAAGTTAAAATACACCAAGTAGCCAAATATTTCTCTTAAAAATGAGTTAGACCTAGACCACCACATAGAATTATTTTAGTGGTCTCAGTTCCGTCCCCAGTGGACAGTAGTGCATAGTAAGGAAAACCACCCTACATAATTTGGCGCTGTTTAGAACCCACAGCCTTGGATCAGGAGGAGCCTCCCAATGAGCCCAGGGAGACTGAATGACCTCTTATTAGAAGGAGCACAGTCTTTTAGGCTAAGCTGAGGTTGGAAACCATGGGAGGATAGGGCTTCAGCTCTTTCTGACTTGGGGAAGGTGGAGGTCTTCGTGGGGTGGAGCTGCCCACTCATATTGCAAGTGGAGAGCTGATTATTGAAGGAGAATGAAATGAAAGAGCTTTTTGTCAGCATAATGTAATGAAGTTCATCATCTGGGGGAAGAGAAATGCCAAACTCCATTTCCATTCAGATAACATAGAACTAAAGAAGAAGGAAATAAAACGCTGTAGCCCAGGAAGCTGGAACTCGGTGAGAATATTGATAAATATGTGACTGGTTTATCATGTATCATCTATGGACTCCCACAGAGGTGTTGCACTTATTTAGAAGAAACACACACCTGCTTCATTTTAATAAAACAAAGAGCTAGGTAATTGGTGCAGAGGAGCTAAAGCTTTTTGCCCGAGATTATTAATCAGAAAAAAAAAGATTTTCTACTGGGAAATAGGATAGTAAAACAAAAAGATCATGTGACCAGTCAGATTTGGAACCAATCACACCTGAGTTTGAACTCCAGCGATTGGGCAAGAAACCTCAATCTCAGATTCCTTGATTGTGACATGGGGCCAATGTTACCCAACTCAAAGAGCTTCTGTGAGATGAAATAAGTGAATGCACAGGACCTGACACAGTGCCTGACACAGAGAAAATAATTGAAATATTGGGTCCATTCTCTATACCAGGACTCGAATTCAGGGTATCAGCAAACTGAAACAGACTAATATGTTACCATTTTCACTAACCTCTAAATGAAAAGTCACATTTATTAAATAATACATGTAAGCAATATTAGAATATACAGTAGCTGTGATATTGACACTAAAAGAAATCAAAGATATTTCGTAGCACAACATAGCTAGTATATTTTTTAAATACTGTTTATACTCATCACTATTTTGAAATTATGGTAGTTACTAGACTTGCTGCTAGATCTTGTTATTCAATGCATTAATAAGGAAGCACATTTATTACTGTACAAAATTGTTTTTTAACATTTTGATGGCTATATTTTTGTAATTGATTTCCTTTGCAATATTATATATTTTTTTTATTCTTCATAAACATGCTTTAAATGGGAATTGAAAACATTGAGAAGAGGACTAGAAACTTTAACAAACTGCCAAATGGGTTTGCTCTACCCTCCGCAAGTGGTGTTATATTCAGCTATTATGAAATGGATGAAGGTTCTATTGATTGAGACTGTGAATAGATGGGACCATTTTTCAGATGGGTCTAATTTGGGCTGTTTTCTGCAAATATAATCAGTTTTGGACTTATAGGTGATTTTGGTTCATATTCAGCTCTTGCCCATTTAATGAGATTTCTACTTGAAATGTGGAATGAAAGTGAACACTTATAAACATTTTATCTTTTCTTGATCTCATAAAGCAATATGAAAAACCAGGAGATGCGTCCAGATCCTTGAGAGTCATTTTCATATGCACATGCCTCAAGGATCTTAGACAGTCATTAGGATTTTACGACACTAAGTTATTGGCTTTATCTGTGGCAAAGGTACTGTGAAATAAGATAAGAATCAGTGGCTTGTAAATCTTGTCTCCCAGCCGTTAAAAATAAAAACAGATTCAACCATCATCTGGCTAATATTTCCTTACAGTTTGCTAGTTCTGAAATATACCAAAATATGAAAATATGCCTACTTGCAACAGCTGGAAAATTATATTGCAACTAAAATTATATTTCTTGGCTTCCCACAGAATACTTTTGCTCTGAGAGCTTAGGAATAATCTAACCAGTGTTTTCTGGGTTTTTTTGTTGTTTTTTTTTTTAATTTGTGACAATAATCCCACCAGAAATGTCACCAGAAGTGCTTTATAAAAGAGAAAAATACACTTTATAATACTACTTTTCTTTAGTACACATTGGCAGCATATTTCTTATATATTTCTTATTCTAGTACATAGGTAAAGTACATTTTAAAAAGATAGCATAATAATAGTAATTTATGATGTGGCATATGTAAGTCTGAATCTCAGTTTTTTGTTTGTTTGTTTTTTGGTTTGGTGCAATTTAAAGACTGACTTTTCACTCCCTGCAAATGAATCAAACAGGATCACATTTGTTAACATTCTCCTTATAACAGCATTCATTTTAAAGGAAAAGAATAGAATTTGACTAATGTTGAGGGCAAACTATTTTTAAATGGTGCCTATTTACCAAAAATATTATTTAAAGTGTTGTTGAGATAAATGTGCCATTGATTGCATAGCTTACTCCTTTTGCAAAGTATTTCTCAGGCAGGTAGATTTTTTTTTAAATCCAAAAGACTTTCTCTCATCTCCTTTCTATTGTTGTCTAGAATACTTGCCCTGAGTTGTGGGAAAGTAGATTCCCACACAATGTATATCCTACTCTGGCTTTCAATGTAGCCTTTTTTTAAAAAAAAAATCGGTCTAATATTTATTGTATAATTTATTCTAACAAAAAGCTCTTCATGTTCAAAGAAACATTCTGATAGTCCAGATAGAGTCCTCTCTTTCTGGAATTAGTATAACAGAGGTTGGACAAAAACTTCCTTTCTTACTCAACTGTTCTAACTAATAGAGACCAGACGTTCTAGAGGTCGAACCTCTGCAACAATTTGATCCTTTTCTTGCCAACTGAAACATAATCACAAATGATCTATGGAGCTCCGTTTCTCCTATGCTCTGTGTTCATTCATTGACTGATTCGTTTATTCACTGAACATCAAATAAGCATTTACCTGGATGAACACACACACTGACTCTTCTTTGTCTTTAGAGAACACCACTGAATGTGGCTATAAAGCAGCTACCAAACATTGTTGACTTGCACCCACATACTGAGTCAGCTCATCTGTAAACCAAACTATGGCTTTCTCTTCCTCCTTCAGCTGGTTGTACAGGACCTCTCCTCAACCCCCATACAGCCATAGGTTTAAGTACTATACCTGTGGTGACTGACAAGGGATCTGGGCTACTTGCCTATGCAGCCCATCCAGGCTATACCATTACCATCTTAAAATGGACAATTGGCTGCAGCTAGGCCAATCTGACTTCCTGACTTGGTGAGTCTGACAGAACTCAGCCAGTATCGGGCAGCTCTAAGTGCATAGTCAATTGGTGTCCTGTGGTCAAGTGTTTCATTACCAGGGCACAGTAACACACCAGGGGATGTTTATCCAAAGGCATATAATTATCTGCTGCTGCAAATGGCATGGCCTGTTCCAGAATCCCAAGGTAGGTCCTGAATTCTCCCACTGGGGCTTGTCACCACTGAACATTTAGTGATGCTGGCTGCCTCACCGGTTCATTCCTAATGACCTTGGTAAGTGGTGTGTCCTCTGGGTCCTCTTGATGAGTATAATCCTATAGTAAGTCTTTTGACCTGGCATAATATATCCATTCTAGCATGACTAGTTTCCCCAGGCTCTTTACTCCTTCCTGTATCATCTTCTGGCACAATTTAGGCATTTTCTTTCCACTCAGCATTAGCCATCACTTTCTCTCCACTTCTAAGAGCCATAGTTGCAGTGAATTGGTTTTACTCCCTGGGGTTCACCCCAGAGTATTAACTCCGGTGTCCTGAAGTCAATGAATTCTTGCTTATTCAGTCATACATATTGGCTCTCTTGATCAAACCCCTTCAAAATCCAATCCCGAAAATCTTCCCCAGCCACCGGAGGCTTGCTAGGTCATGTAGCTTCTTCAGTATAATCTCCTGCCTCCCTGTGAAGTCTAGCATCTCTCTAGCCAGTTATACCGGAATTTAACTTTAGTCATTGGCCTTAACCAGAAGAGGAGATAGAGGCAACTCCTGGGGCAGACACCTGCTGCCTTTCAGAGAAGAGGTCTTACCATACCTCCTATGATGGGAGAAGTGCTGGCTTTTGCTAGGGAAGCGTGGGGCATCTCTGCAATCTCTGAAAGGACAAGGAGGTTTGTAAGCCAACATATTCAGGGGCGTTCATCTAGATGTTCTCATCCAGTGTCCCGATCTGGTGTTTTGGGGCCTGAGTTTTCCTGACCAGGGCCCTGACTTTAGCAAAACAAAACTGCCTAGGTGGAGCATTCGGACATCAAACAGCTCAGGAGCTCTGCAACCCTAACTACCAGATCCCACATCTGCCCCTCAGCTACGACAACTTTTCCACTGGAAAAACGATAAAGGCCTCTCTGTAAGCTGCTAAAAGATGCCCTCTGGCTCTCACATTTAGCCTTTAACCTCATTAACAGCCCTCAGTCTCTCCAACCTTCTGCAAGTATTAAAACAATTCAGCAGTAACCACTCAATTCCACTGTCCTTGTAGACATTGTTCTCTTTCTACTTTTTGTCAAAAGCCTGAGGCACTGGACCTTCCAGTATGCTCTCCTTCACCACTGGCAAGAGGTCACCACCAGTGAAACTGGGCAGCCCACATCTTTTGCAACCAGACCACCACCTTGTGTCAGGGATTATCCATGCCCCACCAACCACCCAAGATGGCATTCCTTTCCCTGTCAGGAGGGGAGTGAGCAGTCCCCATTCCTCATCTTACTACCTGTTTTCTCAGATGACTCAGAACTCCACTTATTCATTCAGGTCCTCTGAGAAGCAAACCCAAAGAATGAACTGTGCACGAGATGGCTGTGAAGGCTAAGCAGAAGGAAGCTAGAGAAGGCAGCCATAGCTTCAGACCTGGATGATTGAGTAGAAACAGCCTCAGACCTCAGAAATGTTTTAAGACAGTTACAGTCAAGCTGATGCGAATCCTCAAGCTTTGACAAGTAACCTGTAGAAGAAGTTGGTTATGCAATAGGAATAGGCTTGCCTTAGCATCTCATTGTGCTCATCCACTGGCTGGGAGCAACGCTTGGGATGTCTTATGGCTAATGTGGGGTGGGTCCAGAAGGGCAGCAATGGGCTGTCAGTCAATTATGCTCCCCTTAACAGGGGTTCTGCATGATGTGTTTTGCCGACTGTTACATCGTCAAATTGTGTTCTTTTCCTTCAGAGCACTTAGCCACTGTCACCTCTGCTGGATTTTAAACTTTGTGAGAGCACAGGCTGCTTTACTCACCATTTTACTTTCAGCTCCTAGAACAGTGCCTGGTACATATTAATCCTCAACTATTTTTTCATGAATGTTGAAGTGATGTACTACTCCAAAACATAACCTTTGTAACTTTCCTTAAAAAAACAAGAAAGAAGATATTCCATTACCCTAAACCGAAGGCATTGCCATCAACCTTACAGGGTGTCATGGGCATAGCAACCTGGAACATGTGTGTGCTCACCCACAAGCCACCTTCAAGCCAACAGTGAACACAGGGCTTATCTCCAGAACCCCTAGTTGATGTCCTTTCGCAGGCTCCCCTTTGAACATAACCCCTTCATCCTTCCTATATTCTTCTTCTTTTTCTTTTTTTTCGAGACAGAGCCTCGCTGTTGCCAGGGTGGAGTGCAGTGGCACAATCTCAGCTCACTGCAACCTCCGCCTCTTGGGTTCAAGTGATTCTCCTGCCTCAGCCTCCCAAGTAGCTGGGACTACAGGCATGCGCCACCACGTCAAGCTAATTTTTATATTTTTAGTAGAGACGGGGTTTCACCATGTTGGTCAATATGGTCTCGATCTCTTGACCTCGTGATCTGCCCGCCTCTGTCTCCCAAAGTGCTGGGATTACAGGAATGAGCCACAGCACCTGGCCCCTTCCTATATTCTTCTTAGTCTCTTTTTTACAATCTGTTCTGAAGAAAGAATCAGTTGTTCAATTACACTAGGAGGTGAATTACTTACAACAAAGCAAAAATAAAAATTTAAGCTAATGGAATGAAACCTCTACAATAGAATTTTCTGACACGGCGGCAGCATGAGGGTAGAAACAGACATGTACTTAGAGAAGGAGCAAACTCTGCTATTGTACCCGATTACTGCCTAGTTTACCTGTGATAAGGCCCTGCATTCTCACAGTAGGCTGTAAACTCATCCATCTCATCACATTTTCTGGACTAAGAAACTTTCAAAACAGAAAAGGGATCCTGTGGAATACGTACCTGAGCAATAAGCAGAGATCCACATTTTTAAAATGCTTATGGAAATGAAGCAAGACCAAGAGCTGTAGGCTACCATCCTGAATCTGCTGACCAAGCTCAGTTTTAAACAAGTTCCTTGCCTAGACTGCTATGATCTCTGACCAGTGCCCAGCAACAACAAACCCATCGTGTGTGTCATCTATTGTAGAGTTTACAGTGAAAATGCATGCCAAGACAAAAATTATTCTTTATATCCCTATCTGTGCATAGAATATGTTGTGTTGTAAGTATTTGTTTTTGGCTCTATTTCTCTCAGAGGCAGAAACTTTTAAGCGTCCTATCTTAACTTACTCTTATTTCTGCCCTCAGCGTCTAGGCTAGTGCCTGGCATACAAGGGGTGCTTAGCAAGTATTTGTCAAATGAGTAAATCATTGAATGAAAGATTATTATAGAGAAAGATATCTCAAACCAGGTCCCCAGTCCAAAGTACAGTTGTCCAATGTCTCAGAATTGTGTAAAGAGTTAACTCAGACGTCTCCTTGACCGTACCAGACTATATAATTCATTACCCATCTCTCCCTTTCTTTTTCTACTTGGTAGAATTGGCTTTGGTGTTAGGTAATACATATGTAATAAAAACTCTAATTACCAGTTAGATTCATCTGCTTATTATGATACCAGTCTTTTATTAAAACTAGATTTCGCTCCACCATGCTCTTGGCTATAAAACAGAGCTCTTTTACTTTCTACCAATTCTATTGGCACTCCTTTTTAATTCAAATACTGCTCTGGGATCAACAATGCAATAAGACATAATTATGTTTTAAGATCCATGAATTGGTTGTGAAAATGCAGGTATTTTCTCTCTAGGTAGTTTGCTCCAGGAAATACACTGAGAAGTATATTTTTATCTTGATGTATGGGGATTTACATAGGAACATACCCCTTAGAGTTGGAAGTAGTATTTTGCAGAAATGCTGGAACAAATACCACCCATCACCACTTTATTATGTTCACAATGTACTCCACTATCATCAGTATGTGAGTATAAATCCTCATAAGAAAGCTCCCAGTATTAAAAACCATAATTATAACATGTATTTATTCCAAACATATGTACCACCGTTTCAAACTACCCACCAGCTGAATATATTTTGCAGCTTTCAAAATTTGACTGGTACAAAGATGGCTTTTATAAATGTGATTTATGACAATTTAGGTGCCGAAAACCATCGTAATTACAAGTACTGTAAATGTTTTCTCTCTGCTTAAGTAGCCTCGCTGAGGAGGACAGCGTTCATTTCCTGTGGGCTGGGCCTTTTGGCTCCAGCCTTCCCTGCAGCCAACAGGCTGCTCTGCTCCCAGCTCTGTTTCAGCAGTAAAAGATTAACAAAAACTTTTCGGCGCTCAGTTTTCTTTTCCCTCTGGGGCTATCCATTTTCCCATCTCCAAAGAGGGCAGCCTCTCCTAACATATGTTGGAAATTGTTGTTCAACTTCGCAGAGTATACAAACACAAGACTTTTCTCCGTTCATGGTGCCAGAGCAGACGTTTCAATGGAATATTTCATTATAATGCAGAGCCTATGTGCCAGAAAAGAGGCTTTTCAAATGAACTTCTTGAGCTTTTTAATTTTTTTTTTTTTACCATGTGGTATCTGGGGTTTCTATAAAGCACAAGAGACTTGACTTTTGGTATAAAAAGTTTAAACTTTTAACCTACCTGGATTTGAACAGGATGATAAATTGTCAAGTAATGACTCTTTGCCAAATGTTAATAATTTTCATGAAAAGTAAAATCAGAGAGTGGTGGAAAGGCGGTGATACTCTGCACCTTCCTAGCACCTTCCATCTCGTTATTTTAAGGCCTCTCTCTTTCTCTCTCTCTCAGTGCACCAACGGATAGTCAAGCCAGAAGAAAGGTCAAGTGACTCACCCAAGGTTACCAAGAGAATTAGTGGCAAGACTGATGAGAAACCCAGGATTCCTAATTCCCAGTTCAGTGTTGTAGTTTAAAAAGCCCCCATATACTCCTCTTGTAAATTATTCTGTCATCAGTGCTTTTCTTATTACTCTTTGTTTCTGGTAGTTATAAACTCCGAGGTTTAGAAAATGACTGTATGAAAAATTTAGCCAAGAAAATCTCTAGCTTACAGTCAATTATTTCCAAAAGATAGTTTAAAAATCTGTAGTTCAGCTACTTTCTGGGTATAGATACGCCAAAATCCAACATTCACTCATCTTGGTATGTCTTTGAATTTGAAAGGATGACTACACACGGGATTTATTAAAGTTGTGTGTTAATTACTGAGTTTTGGTTTTATTACTAAATCAACGTAAAAGGAGAAGCTGAATTTCAAGAATTTTAAACTCTAATTGCTACAAAAATATGTAACTTATGCTTGATTTATATCAACTTTATTCCTAAGTTACAATATAAGTGAATATAAAGAAATTTGCATATAGACTTTCTGTGGAGACTCACCATATAGCTGAAATTTACAGAAGAATATGACTTGAAATGTGCCAGAGCACCAGGTTTTTCTTTAACCAGCTTCCAGAGCTCTCATGCCTCCTCAGCCAGCTCTGTGAACCACATCTTGGCCACCAGTGAGGGTACTCATAAGTATTTCTCACAGGCACAGTGTCTTCACATCCTATTATACTATAGCATTTTACTATACAAATATTTCTTTGTATTTACTTAGCTGTCTAAAGGACCATTTCTCCAAAATCAATAGAGAGGCACGAACAACACGGAAAATAACAGCCGGTGAAAAAAAGAACGACCACAACATTTTGTCAAATAGAAAATGAAAACAGAATGTAAGACTACATCCTGCAATTTACAATTCCTTGAAGGAGTGTTTCTTGCAATAAGTGATTCATAGATGCAAATCATACCCCCTTTGGCTTTTGCTGTCACCTTTACGTAATTTCAGATGTGACAAGCTTGCTGGGCTGAACCCAAACATAAAAAGTCCATGTGGTTTTTTTTCTCCCTTCTTCCTTTTATTTTTTTATACTCTCAGAAATTTTAACAGTGCATATACATTGTTTTTATTGTAGAATTATCTCTATTTAAAAACATATTAGATATGAATATTAGATATTATAATGATTATATATCAAAGATTATAATTTTAGTGTACAGGAGATTATTGGACTGAAAATGTTTCCAACCAACAAATTCATACTCTTTCATACATTATCTTTAGAGAGAACAAATGTTAACCATAATTTTTCAGTATTATGTTCAGTAAGCCACAGTGAACATTGATAAGGGCTTACTTCCTTATAGAATACAAGCCCAGTTACTATTCCAGTTCATATATCAGCATTATTTTCTTAATGTATAATGCACTTGAATTCCAGTTTCTTTGATTTGTAACAAAGAGTTGAAACATTCTAAACTTCTTAAAATTACATTTTTCTCCTCGCAAACTTGAGATAATAATTCTCACAGGCTAAGTACAAGCTTAACACTTTGCAAAGAATTCCATACTGTCTAGGAAAGAGGTCTGAAGTGAAGATAAGAAAGGATGCAAATAAACTTAACAGGTTTCATATAAGTAAAAATAATTATAAAAGGAAATATATATTAACTTAAAGAATATTTCCTCCAAAAACCTATAGAGAGAGGAGAACAAATGGAAAATAACCACTGAATTAAAAGTGATCACAAGCAAGTTGTCATATAGAAAATTAAAATAGCATATAGTCTGATGGTAATATGTGATTTGCAATTCCTTAAAATATTCACTTTTATACTTACATGCACACACACACACACACACTCTCTCACACACATACATACTTATCTGGAAACACTCTTTCACATTACTATTGAGAAACGAAATGCTCAAATGTAGGGCTGCTATTCACCTAGGGGTAGAAGAACCCATGAGAAACAGTGAAGAGATCATGTAGCAGGTCCTTTTTTTCCTATCCCCACCCCTATTCTCCACATCAAGTTCATTCCTCTCTGTCAGCCAAATCCTCCCACTGCATTAGGGCTCTGGACACCTCTTCTCTTCATCTTTTCCTTCCCCATTTGTTCTCATCTACTCTATCAGGATGATCACAGCACTAGTTATAGGCAATGCCTGCATATTAAGCAAGGCATATTTGCTAACAGAAGGCACTTCCTGACTCTCTCCCCAATTCTATGAAATTTGTGAGTTTCTTACTCAGAGTCCCTGGAGTCCCCTTGTCAACACCTACTATACGTCTGCCTAGACTTCCCTACATTTTGTCCTGTTGGATACAATGAGTTCTAAATTTCTCTTCAAAGAATCAGTATGTCAGTATGTCCAGTCCTTTGTCCTCCATTTTAAAGTTTAACTTCCTTGTAGTTTCAGTAAACAACCTTCTCCACCAGTTCTAATCAGTAGTTCACATCTGTTCTCCAAGTCCCCGGCTCCATCCTGACTCATCCTGGTCACCTGCTCCAGTCACCTGCTTTGACCTAGGTCACCCCTAGCTACCTGCTCTGACCCACCTGTAACCATTTTTCCCACCAAACTACCCACCCCACCACTCTGGCTCATACCCCTGCTCTCTTTAAAATAGCCAATCAAAATTAGTCTAAACTGTGGGTCTAACCCTAGTCAATAGAGGAATGACACAGCAGTAGGGGCGACCTCCATGAGGAATAAGTACCCCTTTCCCTCCCTTGTCCAGGTGTGTGCTCATCATTGCTCTATCCATGAGGTGCACCCTTCTATAGAAGTAAAGTGCCTTGCTGAGAGGATTTATCTTCGAGTGCTATTTCTTTTGTGGCATCAAAATTTTACATGTAACCGTCCCTACAAATATGAGGTCTACCCCTAGCAATCATATGGTACAGTGTGGGTTCCTCATGGTTCTCAATCAGTTGGGCAGGAAGAAGACACCAGACACAAGCTGAGCCAGTCAAATTTCCGTCCCAGAGAAGATGGAACTGAAAACAGGATAAAATCTGTTAGGTTCTTCCCCTATGGCTTGACCTGTGCCACAGCACTGAAGAGCTAGCTGTAAAAGCCATTACTCTAACATGTGGATTGAAAAGAAGGGAAAGTCCATTGTAAAACAGATGCTCAGAAAGAAGCAGAGATCAGAGGAGGAGAGAGACCTGATGGTCTTTCCAGGCCCTGGTTCCAGAAATATTTAGGCCTAGCTGCATTTCTGCTTTTGGATTCTATGACCCATATTCACATTATTTCTTTGAGACAGTGTCTCACTCTGTCACTAGGCTGGAGTGCAGTGGCATGATCTCAACTCACTGCAACCTCTGCCTCCCAGGTTCAAGCAATTCCCCTGCCTCAGCCTCCCGAGTAGCTAGGACTACAGGCGCTCGCCACCACACCTTTTGTGTTTCAGTAGAGATGGGGTTTCACCATGTTGGCCAGGATGGTCTCAGTCTCCCAAAGTGCCAGGATTACAGGCATGAGCCACTATGCCCAACGTCACCTTCACATTATTTCTAATAAATTCCTCTTTATTTGCTTAAACTACCTCAAGATAATTTACAGAGTTTTTTTCTTTTTTGAAACCATAAGGAACCTAAACTATACCCCTAACTGTGAGCAGGGGTTTATTCCACTATCTTATGATCAACATCCAATTATTGGCTGAAACATCCAGCTCACCAAACTTCATGAGTTTGGCTAATGCTAGAAATGCAACAATATTTCTAAGTCTATGCATTACCTGCTGACTGTCAGATAGCTTGGTGGGAGACAGCTACAAGTCTCAGAGCACATTTTATAGGAAGGCTCACTATGGCTAAATTAACCAGGAGGAAGTCAGAATCCACTAGCCCCGATAAGGGATGACACTGGAGTGTCAGACCCATACCTAGCCATTATTGGCAGTAAGAAAAAAAATTATTTTGAAAATAAATAAATAAATGACTAAGCAGTTCCTTTTGATATGTTCTTATCTTCTTCTACCTGGCAAAAAGTAGAACATCAATAAATGCCTGTTGAATATGTAACTAATAAACAGATTCTCCAACTGTGTTGGGATTACTAGAAAAAGTTGAGCAAAAGAGACTGGAAAAACATTTGTTGTGGGAAAATGTTGGGAATTACTTTGGTTCAAAGCGATATGGGATAAGGTAGTTTGAGACTGATGAAAAACATGGGCCAGATTGATAGAATTTCTTAAGGAACTGAAAATTCCCTAAGAATTAACATTTATGTAAAAATAGTATTGCATATTTTTCACTTTTATTTCAACATAGCATTAATATTTTAGTATTATCATTCATGTTATTTGAGATGGCATTTCTAGTGAGTCCTATCTGTAATTTGCTAGCAGAGATGAAGGAAAAGTAGCTGCTCGATAAAAATTCATAATGCCACCATTGCTACACTCATCCATTCCTTACTATTAGGGGAGTTGTATCTAAACAAATTATTAGTCTTATAGGATTCTGTTGTTAAACATATACAATTACTTCCACGACATCATAACTTCAAAGTGGTTTTGCCAAATTAAGCAGTCATAGGTGTACAATTTGGGAAATTCGATTTAAAAATGGACCTCATATACGTCTATTCTCAAACTCTAATTTGACAAGCGGACCCTGAGAGGTTAATAATGGTTTTAGCTAATCCAAAGTTCAAACTCAGTTTTCCTACTTTCTAACCTACTACATATTTTATAATCTTTAAGACTTCCTCTATGATTACAATTTAAGCCTCTTTTCTAAAAGTTTTTAAAGCTAACCTGTTGGTTTCAGTAATCCAATAAATTATCTTATTATTTTTAGTGATATTTTAGCCACCGCTTTTGCAAGTTTTTTTTAATTGGCAGAAAAACGATTCAAAACAAACAGTGAACGCACAGATGAATTCATAGATGGCTCCATAGCAGTTGGCAATTTGTGTGTGTGTGTGTGTGTGTGTGTGTGTGTGTGTGTGTGTGTAGGTGGGGAGGGTAAAGGAGAGTGTTGAGGACAAGAGAGACAGACAGAGAGAGAGAGAGATTAGTAGAAATTTCATAGTTCTCAGTTTCCTCGTTCATTGGTTAACATAGTTATTCAATCAATGCCGGCAATGGTGACACGTAGACATGGTACCTTTCCTCAACAAACTTAGAGTCTAAGTAGAGAAGGCCTATGATACAAAGGAAAACAAATAACTGGATATAAAGATAAATATTCAGAAAATTATGTGCTGGTTTTGAATTTTGAACAGGATGATACTGAGAATAAATCAGTCAATCAACCAATCCAGCATGGCTCTACTGGTTTTTTTCTTGTCAGGGTCTCACAAGACCAGAATGAAGGTATCAGCTGGGAAGTGCTGGGGAAAAATTTCCTCCAAGTTCTTCTTTGATGCTGATGGCAGAATCTGCCTTCTTGGGACTGCAGGTCTGAGGTCACTGTTTCCATGCTGTCTGTCAGCTGGATGTTACCAATAGCTCTTCCAGGCTATTGACATCTCTTCCCATGTGACACCCTCCATCTTTAGAGCAGAAATTCACAAAGTCCTTCAGCCTTGCTGAATCTCTGTAACTTCTGCCAACAGCCAAAGAAAACTCAGCCTTGAAAGGGTTTGTGTGATTAGGTTCATCCCTCTCAGGTAATTTCTCGCTTAAGGTTAATTGATTAGAAACTTTAATTACATCTGCAAAATTTCTTTGGCCATGTCATATATCATAATCATGGGAATAACACCAGGGGACAAAGGTCACATGGGCCATCTAAAATTCTGTCTACCACAGGCTCTAGAGATAGACCAAGACTTCAGATTCTGACAGCACTATTAACCATCTCTGGAACTTGGGCATGTTAAGTACATGTCCTCATCAATAAAATAACAGGAATACCTCCTTCATAAGGCTGCATTAAATGAAATAATGTTTATGGAATGTTCAGTAGAGCATTTGACTAGTTCAGAGCTCAGTAAAAGTATTATTTTGAAAATAAATTTGAGCCCTATTCTATGAACAAAATGGGAGGGGTTGCATCAGCTTTTGTATTAAATTAAAGAGAGGGAGTAAGGCTATTGAAGGAATAATGAAGACAGATTACAAATAACTAAATCCCAAAAAACTACCATAAATTCCTCCCCTAAATTAATTTTAAAATATTGCATTCCTATCCTTTAATAAATTTTAAACATAAATGTAATTTACATTTTGAGCTAAGTATGTGAAAGTCTTTTCAGCATTATATGTCTTATGCATGACTAATGAGAAGCATTGTGCATAATGGTCAAAATTAAGTGTCCTGTATCAGACTTCCCAGGTTTCCATCTCCCCATTACCCCTATCAAGTAGGAAATCTTAGGCAAGTTATTTGGCTTTTCTATGCCTCAACTTTCTTGTCAGAATAATGAGGGTAATATTGAAACAATCCTTGCAAAATTATAAGAATGAGAGAAACTTAATTAGATTAGCTGACTCCATTTTGCTTCTAATCTCACATGCTAACCACCTTTGCATATTCTTGTACCTAGGCCAGGATAACTATGGAAATTATTTAGTTTATGTTTTAACCTTAGAGTAAAACTAACCCTGCCCTTGTTAGGGACTGAAACCACATTTGTGGAATCAATGTAAGGTAATAATATTAGAATTATAATAGGGGTGGGAATTCTGCTAAGATATAGGCATAGTCAAATAGTAACCAGTCATTGTTCCCTAACTTGCTGTTTTACCATTGCTTACTGCTCAGGGGTCACATAGCCAGTTATCACAAGATCTGTAACTTCCCCAGTTCCTCCTATAAGTAATATTGCTATTGTGAAACTTAAGACTGGCATTTCAGATTGGATGAGATCACTCAGATGCCTTGTGATTATGAAACTCCTCCTCTGCTGCAATGCCTGCTGTTTCAGTGTATTGGCTTTTTCTGTGAAGCAGGCAAGAACCACCTGTTGGGCTATAACACTACTGGCCTTACCCTATGGAATTAATGTAAGAATTCCATAAAGTGATAACTATAAAGTGCTTAAACAGGTATCTGGCTCATAGTTTGCACTCAATCAATGTTAGCTGTTAGAATATATAAGATGCAAGGCCTAAATACAGGTCTTTAAAAAAAATTTTGTGGATACATAGTAGGTGTATATGCTTATGGTGTACATGAGATGTTTTGACATAGACATGCAAAGTAAAATAAGTACATCATGAAGAATGGGGAATCTATCCCGTCAGGTATTCATCCATTGAGTTATGAACAATCCACTTACACTCTTTATTTTAAAACATACAATGAAGTTGTTATTGACTATGGTCACCCTGCTGTGCTATCAAATAGGTCTTACCCATTCTTTCTTTCTCTTTCTTTGGTACCCATTAACAATCTCCACTTCCTCACCAGCCCTCCGCTACCCTTCCCATCCTCTGGTAGCCATCCTTCTACTCTTTATATCCATAAGTTCAATTGTCTTGATTTTTAGATCCCACAAATATGTGAGAACATGTGATGTTCGTTTTTCTGTGCCTGGATTGTTTCACTTAACATAATGATCTCCAGGTCCATTCATGTTATTGTAAATGACTGAATCTCATTCTTTTTTATGCTGAATAATACTCTACTATGTATATGTACCACATTTTCTTTATCCCTATTCATGGACACTTAGGTTGCTTCCAAATCTTAGCTATTGTAAACAGTGCTACAACAATCATAGGAGTCAGATATCACTTTAATTTATTTCCTTTCTTTTAGGTATATACCCAGCAGTTGGATTGCTAGATCATATGGTAGCTCAATTTTTAGTTTATTGAGGAACCTCCAAATTGTCCTCCACAGTGGTTGTTCTAATTTACATTCCCACTAACAGTGTACAAGAGTTCCCTTTTCTCCACATCTTTGCCAGCATTTGCCTATCTTTTGGATATAAGCCATTTTAACCAGGATGGGACGAAATCTCATTGTAGTTTTGATTTCCATTTATGTAATGAACAATGATGTTGAACACCTTTTCATATGCCTGTCTGCCTTCTTTCAGTAAATGTCTATTTAAATCTTTTGCCCAGTTTGGTCAGATTATTAGATTTTTTTCCTATAGAGTTGTTTGACCTCCTTGTATATCCTGATTATTAATCCCTTGTCAGATGGGTAATTTGCAAGTATTTTCTCTCATTTCCATAGGTCCCCTTTTGTGTACATGTGAGACAGAGTTTCATTCTGTCACCCAGGCTGGAGTGCAGTGGCATGATCTTTGGTCACTGCAACCTCCATCTCCTGGAGTTCAAGCGATTCTCCTGCCTCAGCCTCCCAAGTAGCTGGGATTACAGGGACCTGCCACCATGCCTGGCTAATTTTTGTATTTTTAGTAGAGACAGGGTTTCACAATGTTGACCAGGCTGATCTCAAACTCCTGACCTCAGGCGATCCACCCGCCTTGGCCTCCCAAAGTGCTGGGATTATGGGCATGAGTCACCACATCAAGCTCTAAATACAGGTCTTAAAGTCAGGTACTCCTCTATGCATGGTTTTCATAGACATGATCACAGTTTTCTAGAGCTCTGAGTTTGCTAGCTTCCTAAATAGGGCTGATATGGTCTTGCCTATATACAGTCTAGAATTTCTGCAGTGAATTTGACTTAGCTAATCTTCAGCTGAGTGATGAAAAGATTTACAAACTGAACTTAGAGCATTTATAATCTGAACTTGGAAGTTGATGCTAATTGACATTGAGAAAGTTAAAGAAGGTGGACTGTGGTTAGAGTCATTTATTGTATCTTTTGTTTGTTCCTAAAAACTCTAGAAAAATGCTCTGCATAGATTGTATATTCCATAACCCTTTAATAGGTCAATGTTTCCCTTATAGAGCACTTTAGAGTCTATAATTGCATTTATATACTTGCCACCTAATCCACGGGAAGTGGGCACAGATATTGTCCAGTGTAATGGAGGAGAAAACAGGCTCAGTGGGAATGAGTGGCTTGTGTCATGATTAACCCCTCTCATGCTGCAGTGGAAGTTTATGATCAAGCCTAGAGAAGAGAAAAGAGGTGGGGAAAGCAAAGAGAATCCAGAAATATAGGGACATCAGATCAGCTCCAGTTCCTCCAGTTCTAAATTTGAGTTTATGCTGCTAAGCACACAGTGTTGACATCCAGAAAGAGTCAGCTCAAGGGATCCTAAACAGTTAGGGCCAGAGAGGCATAAAGCAGAGACCAGAAAACATCTGAGCTTGTAGAAAAAAAGAAAATTTAGTCCAGATAGAATAGAGAAGCAAGATCTGTACTCTAAGGAGAAGAGATTGGGAAGAACTAGAACCAGCATCCCACCTTCTTGGCACAGAAAGGCTGAGAGAGAACCCAGAAGGTCCAGCAGTCTGCAGCTTTGTTGCAGACCTGTTGACAAGAGATACTCACTCATTGTATCTGAGGGAGGAAAATACTTGGGAAATTGACTAAACCAACTACAGAGAAAAATGCATCCCAGTCATTTCAGCTGTCAACTGAGTCCTTCATTTGTGTAGATAGGATCACTAATCATTTGAGGAAACTCAACAGCATGAAAGAAAAAGATAAACATGAACAAACATAATGACCCCAAAGGAAACAAATAATAGGAAATGAGAAAGTACGGGAAAACTTCTAGAACATACCATAAAGAGACAAAAATGGGAAGACATCAGCTAAAAAATATAACAATAGAGTCCAGACATTCTATATCCATCTGAAAGATGCCCCACACAGAGTGAAATAAGAAAGTGAGAGGAAAGAAATAATCTAAAACAATAGTAAAAGGTCATTAAAGGTCATTTCTCTGAACTGAAGAAATGATAGAGAATTATGACTGCCCAGGCAGGCCTGGCTCCAACCTGAACATCTGTTATAAGACATAAACTGCAAGACTTTCTAGACTTCACCTGAACTCTGAGCACAAAAAGAAAAACAGGAGTGTATCCTACTTGAAAATGTGAACTATGCCCACTAAGAAATGTCATTTTTTTAAATCTCCATAATTTTAATGCTTTTCATGACTTGAAAACTGAGGGGGATTTTAAGAAAGTAAAATATTTTGTTTTGAAACAATATTTATTTAAACTTCGGCATTTTCTTTCATTTATTGTTTTTCTGTTAAATTCAAATAAATTTAAATTTATTTCTTAAAGTTGATGGCAGATAGAGAAATTTAATAGAGTTTGAGAAGTCATAGTTAAAGAATGGAGCACACAAAAAGGAAAGGAAAAGTGTAAAGAAATCTGCCCCTGGTATGATTTGAGGACAGCTTGTAAGGGTCTTTGGGTGTCCACCAGGAAAGTTTCTTCAGTGAGTGAAACTCACTCTTATATTATAAATTCCTTTATGTTAAACATTGCCAACTCCCAGTGTTTGCTTTTTGAAATATAAATATTATATTGTATTCCTGGCAGGACTAGCACATTAAATCTTTCACATCTTATTTGAATGAATGTCCTCAGCAATAGAAAACTGTCTTCAAACTCCGCTAAACATTATAATTACCATGGGAGCTTTGAAAATTTATATATATGCAAGTTCACAGGCTCCCCAAGAGACATACCAACAATGAGGCATCATGGTGAAGTAGAAAAGAGCAAGACTCAGAGAGGCTTGGGAAAGTTACTGTTCTGCCACTAATTGAGTTAAGTAAGTTTCTTTAGCCTTACTTTGCTTTCTTTCAAAAATAAAGTAATGGCCGGGCATGGCACCTCATGCCTGTAATCCCAGCACTTTGAGAGGCTGAGGTGGTCGGATCACCTGAGGTCAGGAGCTTGAGACCGGCCTGGCCAATACGGTGAAACCCCGTCTACCAAAAATACAAAAGTTATCCAGGTCTGGTGGTGTGTGCCTGTAATCCCAGCTACTCTGAAGGCTGAGGCAGGAGAATTGCTTGAACCGGGAGATGGAGGTTGCAGTGAGCCAAGATCATGCCATTGCACTCCAGCCTGGGTGACAGAGTGAGACTCTCTGTCTTAAAAAAAATAAAGTAATGCTATCCTTACAAAAGTTTGGAGGATTAAATAAGAGATGTACAATGTCTGGCAATTAATTGTTTGTTCAACTAATGATTAGTGAACGTCCTACTAATTTTATTTGGGGACAGGTTTGAAGGTTTTAAAAGCATTTACTATTTGTAATAGCTTCGAAATAACAGTATCCTAAATGCTCAGCCAACATACCCGGAATATATCATCAATCCTCTTGTTAACCATTCCTTCAAAGACAATAATTATAATTCTTCTAAAAGTTTAGCTATTTGAAATGGTAAGTCTCTTTGCTCCAATGTGTCATGATTACAAAGAGATTCAACCCCACACTGGTAGGGCCTGCTTCTTTTGAAGTTCATCCAAGGAAAGAAAAACCACACCCAAGGAAGACTGCTCCAGTTTAGTCACGCCCTGGGGATAAACCAGCTGAATCCAGGGTAAAGCAGTGGGAACAAGAAATGTAACAACCATTTGATAAAAACACATTAGGTGCAAAACAACCAAATACCTCGTATACCTTTATTTGGCCACATTCCCCCTATTCCATCTTCCAAATCTGGCGATTCGAAATTGTATTTCTAATCTTTTAGGGTAGTATTATGGTCAAAGTGGATGAGCTGAATGAAACACTTCAGAAGAAGGATATTAAATAGAAGTGTCCAGAAAAATGAATTCAAGTTAGCACATTTTCTACATTAGTGTTTTGCCCTTCCGATTTTTCATTTATCTTCATGGTGCTTTCATTGTGTTCTAGAATGCATGTTTGATTTTTTAGTGTCCAAGCATTTTTCTTTTAAATAGTTCTAATCTAACAGGATTTTTTTCTATTAATTCTCATGCTGTGTGAGGCCGCTAGCAGGTTTTTAAGTGACCTTTTCCACGGTGTATAGATTTGTTTATGTTATTGGGGAACAATGATTTTAGATGACAGCTTATTTTTTTCTGAGATATATCTTTAAAAGTCTTCTTAAAAGCACATATTTTAAGCTGATACAATGGTGCAACTACTTGGGAGGCTGAGGCAGGAGGAGTACTTGAACCTAGGAGTTTGAATCCAGCCTGGGCAATGTTTTGAAACCTCATCTTAAAAAAAAAAAAAAAAAAAAAAAAGTGTATATTTTGTTAGAGAAATAGGTTAAATTTATGCTCATTTTTATGTCTGTTCTGCTTTAAATTCTATAAATGGAATAGTAACTCAAAAGTTTACACTTTTTTTGTTTGTTTTGAGATGGAGTCTCACTCTGTCGCCCAAGCTGGAGTGCAATGAAGTAATCTTGGCTCACTGCAACCTCTTCCTCCTGGGTTCAAATGATTCTCCTGCCTCAGCTTCCCAAGTAGCTGGGATTACAGATGCCCACCACCACACCCAACTAATTTTTGTATTTTTAGTAGAGACAGGGTTTCACCATGTTGGCCAGGCTGATCTCAAACTCCTGACCTCATGATCTGCCTGCCTCAGCCTCCCAAAGTGCTGAAACAGTTTGTTTAGTGTTCAATATATGCTTTCTAGAAGTATGACCTCTTATACAACATTAGTTATACGTGCAAAAGAAGCTCTTCACAGATATTTCAGGTGAGTGTAGAAAGGCAAGCTGGATCATCCGGTGGACAGGTTAGGAAAGGGTATTTCTGATGGAGGGAACAATATTTGCAAAGGAACAATGAAACTACTAGTCACATCTGGGGAACTGCCATGATAGGCAATGCGTGGGGTGGGAGGTACATGCATGTGTGTATATGTGGAATACGTGTGTGTGTGTGTGTGTATGTGAGGAATGGTGGGAAGCAGGGTCTTTGATACTGAAGTGTAGTAAAATAAGAAGGAGCTAGTAGAGGAATGTAGATAACATAGAAATAAGCGGAAGATCAGGAGGTGGTTAAAATTTAAAATGACAACAAAGGAGGGGCTGTGGCCAAAGTTCTAGTGTTTGTTTTTTGTTTATCTGTGATACTTCATCTTTATTGCCATTTAGACATTATTACTTCATATTACTTTTTGGATTAACCTATAAAGTCTTGTGTGTTGCATTTGTGTTTGTTTTCTCCTTTATACTCTTGGTACAGCCTTAACCCTTGTGAGTATATGCACTACATTTAGTCAACGGATATAAGTTAAGACCTAATGTTTCAAACTAAGTGCCATCAATTGAAATCAGTGGCCAATTCCTTGGTTTCAGAGATGCCTGGTTTTCCTCCTGTATGGATAGCCAGTCATTAACTCTGCAATTTTATTGTATTTTTTTTATTATAGCAAAATACACATCATATAAAACTTACCACCTTAATTGTTTTTAAGTGTACAGCTCTGTAGTGTTAAGTATATTCACAGTGTTGTACAACAAATCTCCAGAACTCTTTTCATCTGGCAAAACCGAAAGTCTATATCCATTAGACAACTCCCTGGTCCCTCTCCCTCAGCCTCCAGCAACCAACATTCTTCTTTCTGCCTTTATGCATTTGACTACTTTAGGTACCTCAGGTAAGTGGAATCATATAGTATTTGTCTTTTTGTGACTATCAGGATTTATCCAAGCTTTAGCATGTATGCGAATTTTCTTCCTTTTTAAGGCTGAATAATATTCCATTATATGTACATGCCATATATTGTTTATCCATTCATCTGTCTGTGGACACTTGCGCTGCTTCCACCCTTTGGCTGTTGCAAATAATGCTGCTATCAATGTAGGTTTACAAATATCTCCTGGATTTCCTACTTTTAATTCTTTTGGGTATATACTGGAATTGGAATTACTGGATCATATAGTAATTCTCCAATTTTTTTGAGGAATTGCTTCTTTAGAACTGGAACTCTAATATGCTGCTATTGGAAATGTAGAATTGTTCAACCACTTTGAAAACAGTTTAGCAGTTTCCTAAAAATTAACACATACCTACCATATGATCCAGCCATTCTGTTCCTAGTTATTTACCCAAGAGATATGAAAACATATGTCCCTACAAATGTTCAGATGAGCTTTATTCATGACAGTCAAAAACTGGAAAACCCCAGATGTCCATCCATCAACATCTGCATAGACAAGCAAATGGATAAACTGTGGTATATTCACAGAATAGAATAACTCAGCTTTATAAAAGAAATTAAAATATTGATACATGCTACAACATGGATAAATCATAAAATAATTATGCTGAGGGAAGGAAACTAGATTTTAAAAAAGAATACATATGATTCTGTTTCTATAAAAGTTTAATAAATACGACCCAACTGTGATGGCTAATAGTGAGTGTCAACTTGATTGAAGGATATAAAGTATTGATCCTGGGTGTGTCTGTGAGGGTGTTACCAAAAGCAATTAACATTTGAGTCAGTGGACTAGGGAAGGCAGATCCACCATTAATCTGGTGGGCAAAATCTAATCAGCTGCCAGCAAATATAAAACACGCAGAAAAACCTGTAGGCTGGCATAGCCTCCCAGCCTACATCTTTCTCCCATGCTGTATGCTTCCTGCCCTTGAACATCGGGCTCCAAGTTCTTCAGTTTTGGGAATTGGACTGGCTTCCTTGCTCCTTAGCTTGCATACAGCCTATTGTGGGACCCTGTGATTTTGTAAGCTAATACTCTTTAATAAACTCGCATATATATCTGATTAGTTCTGTCCCTCTAGAGAACCCTGACTAATATACCAATGCATAGTGGTAGAATGCATATCAATAGATGATGAAGAGGAATGAGGAAGGGCAGAGGAAGGGATTACAATAAGCCACAAGGAAACTTTTGGGGTCGTATGTTTATTATCTTGATGTGGTGATAGTGTTACGGGTGGCTACATATGTCAAAACAACAAATTTTATGCTTTAAGCATGTGCAGTTTATCGCATGTCAGTTGTATCTCAGTAAAGCTGCTAAAAATTTTGTAGTCACAATAAATAACGAACATGAAATAATTAAGCATTAAACGGTATGTTATCGAGTTGAAACATTTGGGTAAGTAGGATAAATATGAATGCCATGTAAAGTCTTCCTGCTTATGAGAAATCATAACATTAACTATCCCCTTTTATTGGAGTTGGAATGGAGGCAGGGCTGTGGAGCAGAAAAGATATCTAAGTGACTGTCTCCTCAGAGGAAAGGCTGAGAGAAATTAAATCACTTGCCCAAGGTCATCAGCTAATTGGAAAGAAACAAGATTTGAAGCCAGGCTTACCAATGCTGGACAGCACTCATTCGCCCTCTAGATCCACTGCCCATCCTCCCTATGCTGCCTATACTTTGGGAGGCTGACCTATATGGACTGCAGCATTGATCTAAGTTTCCCATTAGGTTTGGCGGCTGACGAGCACCAGCAGGATATGAGGAGGAAGGAGAGTGAGGTCAGTGCACTCATTCTCACCACTTCCTTCTCAGACTCAGTCCCAGGCTCACTGAAGGCTGCGCCTCATGTCAGGTGAGCCTCTTCACAGTTATCTCCCTTCAGTTCCAACACCTGATCTTCCTCACCTTATCAGGTTAGAGGTGCTCACCTTTGTTAATAGACCTGGGATGCTGCACTACCTCTCATGGTTTCTTTCCAACCTGCAGACACCTTTGTAAACAGACCCTTCATGTTACCTACATTGAGTCTGTGATCTGTTTTCTGTCAGGACACTGATCTGTACAATAACAGAAAGCCATCTCTTTCTCACTGCAATTTGATGAGGCGGTGTCATTTTTGCCAAGTGCAAGATCAGTTGTGGTCCCAGAATATCTACATAGAAAGGTACAAAAAGCTGGTTGGAGAGAACGGGGTTTAGGGATTTATTTTGCAGCACATTTTGCAGAAGAAGCAGAGTGTTTTTCCTTGGATTGAATGCTTGTTGATGGATATTTGCGGGGGCTTAGTGCCACTACTGGCTGAGAGCCTCTAAAGGCAAACTAGTCCACCAATTTACTCCACTTGATCCCATATCTGAATCTCCATAGCTACAGGCAAAGCCAGTCAGTAAAATATACACTTACTTCCTGCCACTGGTTTGCCGTTGAAACTGCAAACAACCACTCATCTTTTGATAGTTACATAACCTGAAGCCAATGTACCTCAAGGAAACTATGATACACTTGCATATGATACACATTACACACTTACATAATGATTGGTGATGATCAGTTATCAAGTCTCCTTTTTCTCTTAAGATGGGCATTAAATCAATGAAACACTTTTTTCCTGTACTACTCAGTTCTTCTGGAGGTCATCAATGAAGTCAATTTCCTCATCTAATTCCACATTCCCTCCACTCACAGAATGTGCCCAATGGCACAGGAAGTGCTCAAGGGCTTTTTGGCATAAGGTGACTGTAGTTTTCATCAGCGTGTGTGGAAAAGGTCCCGACACAATTCAAAAAGGCTAGCACTTAGAACTTCACCAAGAATTATCTGTCCATGCCAAAAATATACGTTGGCAATGTACTTTACTTCTTCCTCCCTACAACCCCACGATTTCATGAGTAGAAATGTTTTATTCCTTTTCCCCACTACTCATAGGCTAGCACACTCCACAGCAGAAATGCAGAAAGAGGGCAGGCCCCGAGTTTTTATGACACAGGCCTCCCCAATATGTTCTTCCCCCGACCTTCCACCTTAGGGAACTCATTCAAAAGGAATATGCATTTGGAAATGTAGCCTCATGCTTGTCTGTAAGATTTTTCCCTCAAGGGAAAGTGTGGTCGCCAACAATGAACTGGCACCCATATATTTTAAGCTCTGCCCTTTCCAGCAGTTCAGCATGTTTCTCACCACAAAGCCAAGCCACATTTAGGTAGCTTGAGCTTAAGGAGAAGAGAGAAGATCAAATACCTTTTGTTCCCAATAGGCTAACTACTCTAAACAGCAACACCCTGGATTGGCATGCTGAGGCACAGTCACAAGCCACAACTGTGGTTCTTAAACCGATGCCAGGAACTGAAAGGAAACACACACACACACTCTCTCTCTCTCTCTCTCTCTCTCTCTCTCTCTCTCTCTCTCACACACACTCACTCACAAAGCTCTACTGTGGAGCAGCAGCAGCAGGAGGGGGTGGCTCCAGATGAGATATTTGATTCATATTGTCTTTTATTCATGGTCTAATATATCACTTTAGCTTCTAAGATTTGCCTTGGAGGGACTACATTCTACATGCCCCTGTGTGAGTGTGTGTGTGTCCCACTCAAATCTATTGGTCTCTGCAACTGTGATGATCTAGTCTGCAATATTTTTCTAATGTCTCTCTGCTGGTTTTTGTAGAAATGACTTCATTGTTTCATTAGCTGGAAAATCTGGATCTGATCTTTGGAAGAAGGATTTGGAACATAATGACTGTACCTTTAATGAAAAGATTAACAATGCTTCGGAGCTGAATTGCCCTGGATTTGTTTAGAATAGGCCTTGCATTTCGCTCTTTTGAGGAGGAACTTACATACCAAGTCTTGTCCTGGATGTATATACCATTCCAATTCCCTCGCCCATGTTCTAAATAAAGGTAGTATGACTATATGTTTGAAATAAGAAGTAACTCCAGTGTGCTCTGCTTTGTTTATAAAAACGAATGCTAGACATTTTCCTGGATCTCTGTGAGAAATGACATCCTATACTGATGCCCTTTCTGTAATCACACCACTAACCACTTCCAGCCCCTGGTATTGTGTTGCAGCATTTTGATGATGTTTAGCTTTACACTTATTAAAGAACCATGTCCCGCTTGATTATCCTTTTTCCTGCATGGCTGGCGGAGCACATGCCATCCTAGTCTACACAGGATTACACACACTTCCACTGATTTTGCTGGCATAGCGTCGGGGACACAGATTGGCCAGGCATCCTTAGTCGGTCCTTTTCCTAATTTGGTACTACTGTCAGCCTGTCCCTGGCAACACCGTGACACCCCACTCACTCCTCGAGCTGCTCACCAGGGGAGGGGACCTGTGCGACCCAGTCTTGTTGCTGAGGAAACGAAGCACATTCATTTAGGCTGCTGCTGCTCACAGCCAAAAAAGGCCAAGACAAACACTGACACAGCACACTGAACGCTCCTGAAACATCAGGACTTTCTCCCACTCTGGGACTCCTGCCCTGTGAGTCCTAAATTTATAAGGGTGGTTTTCTCTCTCCCTTTTTCCTTCATTCTCTTTCCACTCTCAAATTGGCCAGTTATCAATACCAGCGCTCCAGAAGAAAGATTTTTGATTATGAGATTTAAAGATTGTACAGGACTTGACAGTCATCTAGTACAGCGGCTTCCACACTGCTCCGAGGAATCCCCGCCTTGACCCCACCCCATCCGTCCTCCCAGTTGCAGAAGAAGAGGGTGAGCTCCAGGTCCCCCAAGCTTTTCAATCAGGGCAGCTCTGCCATGATCTTTTGATATGTTAATATTAAGGCTCCTTAAAAGAGTTCCTTTGTCAGAGGATTCTGTAATTAAAAAAAAAAAAATGTTTGGGAACCACTCAGGGTGGAGAAGGGAGTGGTCCCAAGATCCCAGTCAGTCGGACCAGACCTATAGATATCCACCTCGTCAACATCATGGCTTTCCTACCACACCCACTTCTCCTCCGGAGAAACTGGATCAATCAAAACCTACATTGATGGGTAGCTATGGCACAGAAAGCCACAACCACCCTCCTTTATAATAGCCCTGGCCATGCCTAGGAGGTGCCCAGTGGAACCCTTGTCCTCGTCTTTGTGGGGAGCAACAGGCTATGGCAGCCAGTTCCTACCTCCAGATATTTGGCCCTGGATTAAGAGACAAGAGGAATTTAGAGCTAAACAAGCTTGGAATTGGGCAGCACTAGTAGCCAAGGGTCTGTGAATGTGCTCTTAGATCCCCTGATTACACACACACACACACACACACACACACCCAACACTTGCTGACAGAGGGCACTTCTTCCAGCCCCCATCCTTCTCTAAGAGTCTGAAGAAAAGGATTTCACTGCCACTCCTCCTGGGAGAGCCAGCCTGCCTGGAATTCACTTCCTTCTCTCCCTCTGTCCCGTTGCCTCCCTGCTCTTCCTTCCTCCCAGGCTGGGAATTTCTGGTCCCCTACATTGGCACAGCTTCCAGCTACCCTTTCTGCCACATACAGGAGGAAAGAAAGAGCTTTCTCCACTCGCTCATAAATATTCACTGAATGCCTTGTTGCCGCCTCACGTCCCTTCCCAGGTGAAAAGCATACCTCTGAAAATGATTAAGGTCATCATTTGCATCAGAAGCAGCCTGGGCTTCCCCTACTTGGGGTCTAGCAGATCTCTGTTCAGCAGAAAGCACTGGCCTGTCTGAGAATTAGAAAGATCTGGCTTCCCGACTGGGGCACAGCCCAGAAGAGTCCATCAGGCTCCCTTCCATGCCTCTGAGGGGATTAATTCCAGAGGGGAGCCTGGAAACACAGAACAATCCCATCAAGACTTACCTGTTACCCTCTTCCCAAGGGGACCAGGGAAAATAATGTTCCAAAGGAAAATACAGAACTTTTTTCCTTACTCTACTCTCAAGCTTGAAATCCCAGAGAAGGAAAAGAACATATAGCAGAAGGTCAGTCTGAAAAGTGAATCCCAAATTCCAAAGTCAAATCCTCATCACCTGACGTCTCAGGGAGAGCTTTCTCATCCCAAATCAGGGGATGAGGAAAGGGTATGGCCTTCAGATAGCCCCTAAGAAAAAGTCCTACTGCGGGCTTCTTGCAGGCAAAATTAAGGGGCATTCTGAGTCAATCATCTTTCGTGTCTTGGCGGAAATGTACACTTTGCCTAACCTACCTGAAAGAGGAGCATGTTAGTCCATTCTCATGCTGCTATGAAGAAATAACTGAGACTGGGTAATTTATAAAGAAAAGAGGTTTAATTCACTCACAGTTCGCACAGCTGGGGAGGCCTCAGGAAACTTACAATCATGGCAGAGAGCACCTCTTCACAGATCAGCAGGAGAAAGAATGAATGCCAGAAGGGGAAATGCCAGACACTTACTAAACCACCAGATCTCGTGAGACTCATTCATTATCACGAGAACAACACGGGGGAAATGCCCCCATGATCCAATTACCTCCACCTGGTCCTGCCCTTGACACACACCGGGGTTATGGAGACAATTCCAGATGAGATTTTGGGTGGGAACACAGCCAGACCATATCAAGGAGTTAAAGTGAAGCTTTTGCCTTTGGGTCACCTGTGGCACCTGGTTTCTTTATGAAAGTCATTGCCCTCCACATTTGAATGGGGCAGAGGATAAAGCTGGGCTCCAATCACCTCTTTCCTTCTGTCTCCCACTTTGGAATCCTGTCTCCTTTCTTCTGTTGTAAATAACCTTCTTACCTTAATGCCCTGTGTCAGAGCTGCCCATCCAGAGTTTAGAGGTTTACTGCTCCCCTTAGTTTCCATTTGGGGATCTTAAGATGATTCCTCAGATGAAAATTATTTGCTGTGTGCTTTCATTTAAACAAAGATGGAGTTTGAAGCTCTGCTAATGGCCCCATAAAGTGACTGGGTGATGATTGGTTTCCTGGCATCTCCATGCAAGGAGATTCCTAAACATGTCCTTCATTCTTCCCCAGTCAGGTGGCAGGGTCAGGTGGCAGGGCGAGAGGACTGTGGTGCTCAGCTGCTCGCCTCCTGCCACGCACAGCCTCCAGGCAGCCATTCCTTTGTTACCTGTTCTGCCACTGAGTCATCAAAGGGTCACACTTGTTAAAAGAAAAATGTGTCTTCTAAAGATATTCAATTGATTACGGTGCTTTTTTCTGGTCATTCTTTTCAGGGGCTTGAGGCTTTATGTGGTTTCCATTCAAATGGCTCTTTAGCCTGTCATGCTGTCATAGCAGGCCTGGGGAAAGACATGTGTTTGCATTTGTGTGTCAGCTCGTGACATTTGTATTTATTTGTACATATGTATTTTGTTTGTTCAAATAAATGTTTCATCAGAGGTGGAGTACAGTAGGGAGACTTGGAGAAGGAGCTGGTACAATTCAAAAGCGAGTGAAATATTTCTCAATAAGACTTGGAATTCCAACTTTGGGTTAATTGTAAATATGATTTGGAAGAAGTAGCAGCACATCAGGGAGCTAAGGTCTGTATTTATCTTTTAATGTTATTGTTATATTATACAGTTTACTGCATAAATAATTGAAATGATAGTAATAACAATTTAGGGACCATTCAACTGTTGTGTGCGCTATATTTCATTGATATTTCCTTTTCTGAACTGTGCACAGATCCACAACAATTCCCTGTTTAATGAACATTGAGTGGCAAATTAAAAATAAAAGTTTTTTCAAATGGATAATTTTTTCCTTAATGCATGCCATTTAAAAATACCCTTTATCATTTGTTCATTAAAAAAACACTCAACAGTCCTAAAAATAAACTTATTTCAGACTGTTTTTATAGCATTTGTTTTAAAACTGCAAATTTCATATGATATCACTAGGAAGAATAAAGAAATCTGAAAAATTCAGTGACACTAATTAAACCTGAATGGATATAGATTGTTGTGTTTATATAAATGTTTGGCAATATATTTAAAGTATAATTTAAAAAAAATAAAAACTAAGAATATTATAATAATTTTTACAGGTACAAGGGAGAATAGTGGTAAATGCAGGATTAATATTTTCATGCTCTATGAGGAGAACTGTTTATTTATGCATGTCTTATTATTCTTGGTTTAATAATCATATTAAAATGAGTTCCTTGAGGATGTGCATACTGACTCATTCATCTTTGTATCTCTAGTCTGCAACAAAATAGATGCTCAAGAAACATTTATTAAATGACTTCAGTGAATACCAGTTTGACTTTAAATATTCATTTCTTTCTACCTCCCTTGTAGAAAAACTGGAAGAGAAGTGGCTAGAAATAGTTAAAATTTATCAAAACTGATACCAGGCACACAACATCTGTGATATCTTAAATATTTCCCAAAATGTATGAAATTGCTATCTCTATTCCAATTTTGTGCAAAGTGAAACTGATATTCAGAAAAGGAAAACGTTTTGTACATGTTTGAGATAGTCTCACACTGTCACTCAACCACTGCTGCGTGCAGTGGTACAACCATGGCTCGCTGCAGCCTTGACCTCCTAGACTCAAGCAATCTTCCCATCTCAGTCTCCCAAGTAGCTGGAACTACAGGCATGCAGTACCACACCCGGCTAATGTTATATTTTTTGTAGAGATGAGAGTCTCTCTCTGTTTCCCAGGTTGGTCTCGAACTCCTGGACTCAAGCAATCCTCCCGCCTTGGCCTCCCAAAGTGCTGGGGTTACAGATGTAACCACCATGTCCAGCTGAAAAGGGAAAACATTATAAAGCAACATACATATAATAATTGATAAAGCTGAAATTTGAATCCAGTTATATCTAATTCCAGAGTATGTGGGGTTTTCTTCAAGTATTTCTGAGCAGGGACTAAGTACCAGGCACTGTTCTAGACACTGGAAATAATAGTGAACAAAGCAAATCTATTTAAAAACTAAAGTCATTTGAGCGTAACTGAAACGGCATTAGTCTGTTTTCTAAAATTCAGAAATCAGGAGTTGTAAAAGTAGTGTGGGTAAGGCAGAGTCAACCAAGGGACCGATAGGAGTAGTTGATTTCAGAGGGGTAGAGTCAGATGGTGTAGGGCCTTCAAGCCATTGAAGCACTTTGTCTTTCAGGTAAGATGAGAAGCAGAGGAGTGATATGCCCTAGCTCACATTTTAAAGATTTTTTTTCTTTTTTTTTGAGACAGCATCTCGCTGTCACCAGTCTGGAGTACAGTGGCACAATCTTGGAAATGAAAGAAACACAGTGGTGTGAATCCCCTTATAAATTAATTTTCATTTATTTATATATATTTTTGAGATGGAGTCTTGCTCTGTCACCCAGGCTGGGGTGCAATGTGGTCTGCACTATTCACTTAAGGATATGCAGGTGGTTATATACCAAGGTAACAGGAGTTGAAAAAGGATTTCTTTAAACTGAGACCAAAATATAGTTAAGAGTGAGAAAATGTTTTTGTTGGGATTTAATTTTTTTTTTCCCAAGGCTTGCCATGTCACCCAGCCTGGAGTGCAGTGGTGTGATCTCAGCTCATTGCAACTTCCACCTCCCAGGTTCGAGCAATTTTCCCTGCCTCAGCCTCCTGAGTAACTGGGATTACAGGCACCTGCCACGATGCCCAGCTGATTTTTTAAATTTTTTTAAGTAGAAATAGGGTTTTGCCTTGTTGGCCAGGCTGGTCTTGAACTCCTGACCTCAGGTGATCTGCCCATCTTGGCCTCCAAAAGTGCTGGGATTACAGGTGTGAGCCATTGTGCCCAGCCTGGGATTTAATTTCTTTAAAACTCTAAAAAGAAAAATGAAAAATAAATTTCTCATTTTGAACAAAATTTACATTTTAATAGTAACCATGTGGCACTTCTTAGAAGAAGAAATCAAGTGCAGTTGGGGGTGAAGGTTTGGGTCCTTCCAAATCATACCATAGCTCAATATAATATCCCCCATTCACATTTAATTTTCACAGCATTGTCTTAAACAGAGTCATTTGTACAAAACTATTTCCGGGCTTTATTCTAGCTTTCCCAAGGATCTAGTTAAAAATGATTTGACATTCAACTTATTTTGTTTTGAAATGCCTCCCTTGTCATCACTGCTAATGTTTTGGGCTTAATTGTTGATTAGACTAAGACTAACAAATAATTGTTATGTGTATGATTTGAGCTGTTCTCATCGTATGATGGGCAGAGATAGAGAGCAAGGAAGAAGATCTGAATGACCAGTTATTTCGTGTATATTTTCATGTGGTGATGGCTTTTACTTTATTCTCAATCTTGTTGCTACAAGGACCCAAATAACAAATATTCCAGTAATTAATGATTATAGAAAATTTCCTCTAGTCTCTTTCTTTTTTTGGTTAAAAAAAAAGGAAGCTTTCTACAGTTTTATTTCAAAGAAATTTTACAGAAGTCATTTCTAGTCCTGAACATAGAGAGCTGACCATCTTTTTAAAGGACTACATACATTTCCTACTTTCCACTGTAGACACGTACAATTGATGGACATAAGCAGTGTTTACAGGGTTTTTAAAGTACAAACAATTCTAAAAAGAGCACTCAAACACATATCTTTGTACAAAAGGCGAGTAAAATAGAGTTTTATAAGTGGAGTTCCCAAGTCAAAGGACACAAGCATATATTACATTTTAATTGATTCTATCAAATGCCCTCTAAAATGGCTTCACTAATTTATCCTCCCACCAACAATATATGAAAGGGCCTATTGCTCACATCTTTCCCAACACTGGGTTCCATTACAACTCTCTAATTTTTGCTAATGGAATAGTTGAAATCTTATTGTTCTGATTTTTATTTCTTGAATTATAAATTATGTTAAACTATTTTTTTTTTTTTGAGGTAGGGTCTCACTCTATCGCCCTGGCTGGAGTGCAGTGGCACGATCTTGGCTCACTGCAACCTCCACCTCTCAGGTTCGAGCAATTCTCATGTCTCAGCCTCCTGAGTAGCTGGGATTACAGGTATGCACCACTAGGCCTGGCTAACTTTTGTATTTTAAGTAGAGACAGGGTTTTGCATTGTTGGCCAGGCTGGTCTCCAACTCCTGGCCTGAAGTGGTCCACCTGCCTTAGCCTCCCAAAGTGCGGGGATTATAGGCACGAGCCACTGCACCCTGTCTAAACTTATTTTTTTATTGCCTTTATTATCTGTATTAGTTTATCTGTAAGCCTCCTATTTGTGTTCCTTATCTGCTTTTATAACTGAATAATTTATCTTTTTCATCTTCATTTATAAGATCTGCATATTTAAAAAGCCCTTTGATATATGGGATGCATATATTTTTCCTCAGTTTGTCATCTGTCTTTGACTTTGTTTGGATGTTGTTGTCACATAAACATTCAATTTTTAGATAGTCAATTTTAGCAGCCTTTCATTTATGGCTTCTGGATTTTGTGTCATGTTTAAGTAAGGTAAGGCCTACTCTACTGTAAAATTGCTTTTTAATTCCATAGTGTTTTCTTCTAGAACGTTTATATTTCATTTTTTTGAAGCACACTAAATATGTGTGGAATGAGAGATCTTCCAAAATAATAGCTTTTCATATCACTTGCAGGTTTGGTTATAACCTTAACATCATTATGTCCCCATCTTTAAAGATAGATATATAAATGTCAGAAAACACCACTGATGCACTTTCCTTTGCTAATGTGGAGAACATATGTGCCCACTAAACTTGTCTAACTGCAAATTATGACTGAGGGAAGGGTTTTTGTATATACGAGTCACCAGATGTTTTATAATGATTCTGTTAATATGAGCCTCAGGATTAGACTAGAGCCAGTGTTACAGGTCAAGACTGAGGCTCATTGACCAAGCTAGGCAGGGAAGTTTGTGCAGCGCCTGCTGGCACAATACATAAATATCCAGATTTATTACTCTCTGTCTCCAGCACTGAATTTGCCCACAGATTTATGAAAGGGAAAACATGAAATTGAGATTTGTAAATATTTGAAGTTTACTTCTGAGATCTGAAAAGGCAGTAAGAAGGCTAGTAATAAATTCAAAATAGAGGTTAGGGAATGCAGTAAGTTTGCAATTATAGGAATATAACTTAAGGAAGGAATCACAAACAATAAAATTTAATAATTTCACCCTTGGTTCATAAAACGCTAAGCTCCAACTGACATAAATTATTAGCCTGAGGAAGAAATGGAGGTAAGTGAATATAGATTGTCACAAAGGAAATCGTTGATAGATTTGGCAACTAGAGTTAGAATTCCTAATTCTTCTGACAGGATGATTCTCCCTACAAATCAGGAAAGGCTAAAAGCCTTGAAGAATTTTTACCAATATGTATCATGTTCAATACCCTTTGCCCCATTTATAACTAATGAAACCATGGAAGCCTCTAAAAGTAGTCACGTCAGTAGACTGATCAGTTTTCCATTTTTGTTAGGAAACTAGTTCCTCCAAAAATCAATTTTGTATAGCTTTTAGGATTGTGAGTCTGTATCAATTTGCAGGGCTGATATTAGGCTTAAAAATAAAGTTGAGTGATGGAACTCTAGGCCTCAGAGTCAGTCAAAGCTCATTTTGTAACTTTCACTTTGTCAAATTTATTTAATTTCCTCAAGCCTCGATTTCCTCATCTTTCAAATGGGACTATTCATAACTTCCAGTGGCAGACACCATTGCATGCCTCATAAAATGCCAAACCCCACCAATGTCTTCTTCACTAACCAAGGGTATTCCTAGCAGGTCCTGGGCTTTGCTATGATTTACAGAAATGCAGCTCAATAGGCAGACAAATTGCAAAATGCTACCCCTTCATCTAGACTGACACATTCCAGGTCATACAGCTTAAGATGTGGGCTGTACAGAGTATGGGCTGATTCTGGCCTCTGCTAAGCACCTTTATGCAGTGAGACCCTTAGGAAGACCCAGGTTTTGTTTAGTTCCTGGATGGAGATTCCTTGATCATAAGGAAGATCGGCCCAGTGATGGCCTAGGGAGGAGCATGGCTGAGTTGAGATGAGATGAAAACAAAAAGTCAGCTGAGGAGCTTCCTTGGGAAGGGAAAGGCATGGAAGGAGATAAGTTTCATCCTGATTCTCACTTTTTTTTTTAGATGGAGTCTCACACTGTCACCAGAGCTGGAGTGCAATGGTGCGATCTCTGCTCATTGCCAACTCCACCACCCAGGTTCACGAGATTCTCCTGCCTCAGCCTCCTGAGTAGCTGGGATTACAGGTGCACACCACCACACCAGGCTAATTTTTTGTATTTTTAGTAGAGACAGAGTTTCACTATATTGGCCAGACTGGTCTTGAACTTCTGACCTCACGATCTCCCTGCCTCAGCCTCCCAAAGTGCTGGGATTACAGGCATGAGCCACCACACCTAGCTGATTCTTTTTTTCAAATGTAATCACGTGATGGCACAATGCTCTGGGCTATGGTGGTCTTTATATAACCATAAATGGAAGGCCAAGAGGCTTGACCTAGAGCCCTGACATCTCGGAGTCACTGAACCAATGGTAGGACTTCTGCTTCTGGGTGGCTGAGGAGGGCAGATCACTCAGTTTGTTTAAGCCACAATTATTTATTTGAGTTTTATGCAACTCGAAGCTAAAAGCTTTCTTAATTGATAAAGCACCACAGGAATATTGTAACGATTAAACATCACGCCTGTAATCCCAGCAATTTGGGAGGCCAAGGTGGGTGGATCACTAGGTCAGGAGTTCAAGACCAGCCTGACCAACATGGTGAAACCCCGACTCTACTAAAAATACAAAAATTAGCTGGGCGTGGTGGTACATGCCTGTAATCCCAGCTACTCAGGAGGCTGAGGCAGGAGAATTGCCTGAATCTGGAAGGCAGAGGTTGCAGTGAGCCAAGATTGTGTCACTGCATTCCAGCCTGAGTGACAGAGTGAGACTTCATCTCAAAAAAAAAAGATTAAACAATATGACATAATTAACCCTCTTCTTAGTAACACAGTAGGAACTGAGTAACTGATGGCCACCATGATGATGGTGGTTGTATTTGTCCATTTTCATACTGCTATAAAGAACTCCCTGGGACTGGTTAATTTATAAAGGAAGAGGTTTAATTAACTCACAGTTCAGCATGGCTGGAGAGGCCTTAGGAAACTTACAATCATGGCGGAAGGTGAAGAGGAAGCAAGGCACCTTTTTCACAAGGCGACAGGAAGGAGAAGTGCCAAGTGAAGGGAGGAGAGCCCCTTATAAAACCATCGGATCTCATGAGAACTCACTATCATGAGAACAGCATGGGGGAAACCACCTCCATGATCCAATTACTACTACCTGGTCTCTCCCTTGGCATTTGGGGATTATTGGTGTATTAGTCCATTTTCATGCTGCTGATAAAGACATACCTAAGACTGGGAAGAAAAAGAGGTTTATTTGGACTTACAGTCCCACATGGCTGGGGAGGCCTCAGAATCATGGCGGGAGGCAAAAAGGACTTCTTACATGGTGGTGGCAAAAGACAATGAGAAAGAAGCAAAAGCAGAAAGTCCTGATAAACCCATCAGATCTCATGAGACTTATTCACTATTACCAGAATTGCACAGGAAAGACTGGCCCCCATGATTCAATTACCTCCCTCTGGGTCCCTCTCACAACACATGGAAATTCTGGGAGATAAATTCAAGTTGAGATTTGGATGGGGACACAGCCAAACCATATCAATGGGGATTACAATTCAAGATGAGATTTGGGTGGGGACACAAAGCCTAACCATATCATTGGTGATCATGGTAATCATCACGATCATATTAAACATGGTAAAGAAAGAGCTCTAGAATGAGATAAAACCACCTGAGTCTCTAGCTTTGTGGCTTGAGCAAATTACCCCTCTAAGATCTCAATTTTTATACCTGTTAAAAAGAGTTAATAATACTTGTCTCACAGGGCAGCTTTGACAAAAGGAAAATATATGAAAAGCATTTTATTTTTAGTTTTTATTATTTTTATTATTTTATTGAGAGTTTCACTCTCCTGGCCAGGCTGGAGTGTAGTGTTGCAATCATGGCTCACTGCAGCCTCAACCTTCCTGGTTCAAGCTAGCCTTCCACCCTAGCCTCCCAAGTGGCGGGGACCAAAGGCATGCACCACCATGGTGGGCTGATTTTTTTTTTTTTGGTAGAGATGGGGTCTGTGTTGCCCAGGTTGGCCTCAAATTCCTGAGCTCAAGCAGTCCTCCCACCTCAGCCTCCCAAAGTGCTGGGATTGCAGGTATGAGCCACCAGGCCAGGCCTGAAAAGCATTTTATAAACTGTGAAGTATGATACAGTGGTTATCTGTTGTAGTATCTTGGCCATTAGTTCCAAAGACAGAATAAAAATTGCCCTCAAATTAGAAATAAAAGCAATAATAAATGATTGAGTTTGATTTTGGACAAGGGTACTAAGTATTTAAAATAACCTTCAATCTGTTTTAGTCATAAACTGGTCTCATCTTCATACCTGAGAACACAGAAGAAGGCAATAAAATCACCTTATCTAGAGCAGAAAAGATGACTGAATTTACTCCCAAAGGTTCAGGGCACTAGTAAAGAAACCTGGCAAAGAGAATGAAAAATTGTGAATAGGAAATTGACACAGCAGAGAACAGAATATAGAGATAAAGGCCAGGCATTCTTTGGCAGGTGAGATTTTTTCACAGAGTGCTCAGCCTCAGAAAGGATCCAGAAAAGAGGATAAATCGCAGTTATTGTCATCATTTCCTTTTCAGTATTCTCTGGTTCCAGCTTTGGCGGGCACTTCCGGTGGACACAAGTGAGTTTTGTGTACCAAGAAAATAGGGCTGAGACTTGCTTACACCCCAGTCAGTAATGGGTGTTAGTTAATGTGTCTGTCTATTCTTGACAATGTCCTTGAACGTAACTATACAAAAAACACAAAGTACAACAATTAAGATATATAATAATCATACATCCAATATTATGCATCTGATATTTCACCTCTTACAACTCTACACTGAGGCATTAATAAACTTTTAGCCAAGAACGATTAAGAAAATATCTCCATCCCTGGTTTGGTGTAGTTTTTGTTTGGTCATCCTGGTTCCAAGTAATTCAGCAATTCTGTGTCTCAAAATGCTCCAAGTCAAACATGGATTTTGTTATTTCCTTATAACATAGTAGAGCCATGAGTTACCGCAAAGTCTCTGACAAACATTATTAGAAGTTCATACTTTTAAAAATAAACTTTGACTGGGCATGGTGGCTCACGCCTGTAATCCCAGAACTTTGGGAGGCTGCGGAGGGCAGATCACCTGAGGTCAGGAGTTTGAGACCAGCCTGGCCAACATGGTGAAACCCTGTCTCTATTAAAAATACAAAAATCAGCTGAGCATGGCGGCACAGGTCTTTAGTCCCAGCTATCTGAGAGGCTGAGCCATGAGAATTGCTTGAACGTGGAAGGCGGAAGTTGCAGTGAGCCAAGATCATGCCTGGGTGACAGAGTTGAGACTCTCTCAAAAAAAAACAAACGAAAACAAAACAAAAACTTTATAAATTGAGAATGTTTGGTTTTATTTCTGTTCTGATTTGCAAAGTTGGAGATTTTTCCATTTAGGATTATGTAAATTATTGTAGAATGGGTTATATGAAGTATGGGTATTCTACACATCCTGAAAACTCAACTGATCTTGGCTGGATGAAAGTTTACTGATGATCAGTTTTAAGAAAGAAAGAAACAACCTCTGGATAAGAATCCATATAAGACAATCTTTGCCCATTAATCAAAAACCAATTATTCTATGGTTAATTCTGAACTGCATTTTTATTCCCACTAGGGGTTTACTTTTTAATCATTTCATGCCCATTTCAATACAGGCAACATGAGCAGAGAGATGCAAGTGCCGTTTCCAGTGCTATTAATGCTGCAATTATTCATTATTTAAATATTTGATTCTAATGTCTGTGGATCACACTTTGTCCACTCGCTCTTCTAGCTCTGTTAATTTTAGTCTATTTGTTAGTGTCCATGTTGAGCTGCTGAGCTAAAGATATCTCAATTTACAATGACTGAAACAAGAAAGATGTTTGTTCCTCTTTTAAATAAAAGTTGAGAAGTAGGTGGGCAGCTTGCTCGTGGCTAGCAGGTGGCCATGATATCCTCAACTTGTGAGTCTCACCTACAAGTCCAAAGTGGTTGCCACAGTTCTCCCCATCTCACAGCTAGAGAAGATCTAGTTACTTTAAAGGCAAGACTTGGAAGTAGCTCCCATCACTCCTTCAATCCCATTGGCCAGAATGTAGCTGGAGGGGAGGTACATAAATATGGAGCTGGGAACTCACCAGTGTGACCAGTTGATATTCTATTGTTATGGAAGAAGGAGATAATGGACATGGAAAAATAACAGAAGTCTGCTACACTAGGTATACCAAAATGGAGCTTCTCAAACTTGACTGTGCATGTAAATTACCTGGGGACCTTGCTGAAATGCAGCTTCTGATACAATAGGCCTGGAGTAGGACCTAAGACAAGATTGTCCAACAGGCTTCCAGATGACGCCAATGTTACTGGTCTGTGAACCACACTTTGAGCAGCAAGGTACTAGTAGATTCTCTTGATTGCAAGAAACAGAGATTTCATTAGACCACCTGACGAGTCATTTACTGTTAGGAAGGTTGCAAATGATCAAGGCAACTCTAGATGTCTCAGCTCTCTCTTGACCATAAAATCTCTACTTCCCTTTGCATGAATGCTCCATTCTTCTTTCATCCCAAACTAGAAAATTCTCACCATATTTTCTGGTCCAAAATCTGACAGAAATACTAGCTACCAGCTACGTCAGTGAGACAGGGGACGTCCCTCAACAAAGTGCTATGATTTTATGGATCACCTGGCAGTCGGTAAATGAGAAACTTTGCTTCAGTTGGTAATCACATCAACATGAACAGCCTGACTTGGCTTCCCTAAGCAAGGAGCAGTAGACATCACAGCTTAAGCTGTAAGGAAAACTATATATAGTTTCAATGTTTGGATATTTTAGTGAAGCACAGAAACTTAACACTTTGTGGATGAAAAACAAAAATAGCAAAGCAATGCAGATTTATATTCTGATATGATGGCATAAAAAATTACTAACTTCAGTTTTCTACTCATAGAAGTAATAGATGCTGGCCAGGCACAGTGGCTCACAGCTGTAATCACTGTACTTTAAGAGGCCAAGGCTGGTGGATCATGAGGTCAGGAGTTCGAGATCAGCCTGGCGAACATGGTGAAACCCCATCTCTACTACAAATACAAAAATTAGCTGGACATGGTGGTGGGTGCCTGTAATCTCAGCTACTCAGGAGGCTGAGGCAGGAGAATTGCTTGAACCCACGAGGCAGGCGGAGGGTGCAGTGAGCTGAGATTAAGTCACTACACTCCAGCCTGGATGACAGAGCAAGACTCTGTCTCAAAAAGAAAAAAAAAAAAAAGGAAGTAATAGATTCTTATTGTTTATACTCAAAAGCAGAAGGAAAGAGTCCAGAAATAAACCACATATATACAATCAATTGATCTTTGACAAGGATACCAAGAGTCCACACGTAGGAAAAGGACAGTCTCTTCAACAAATGGTACTGAGAAAAGCAGTTATCCACACGTAAAAGGATGAAATTGGACTTACTCTGTACACAAGAATCAACCCAAAATGGATTTAAGACTTAAGACCTGAATCTATGAACTCCTAGAAGAAAACATAGAAGAAAAGCTTCATAACACCAGCCTTGACAATGACTTTATATATATGACATGAAAAGCCAAGGCAACAAAAACAAAAATTAACAAGTGGGACTATATCAAACTAAAAAGCTTCTGCACAACAAAGGAAACAGTCATCAGGGTGAAAAGGTGACCCATGAAATGGGAGAAAATACCTGCAAACCATATGTCTGATAAGGAATTAACCTCCAGAATATATAAGGAACACATAAAATTCAATAACAAAAAAAACTAATAACCTGATTAGAAAATGGGCTAAGGACTTGAATTTCTCAAAAGACATAAAAATGGCCTAAAAGGTATATTTTTAAAAGCTCATCATCCCTAATCATCAAAGAAATGTAAATCAAAACCACAATGAGCTATCACCTCACTCTTGTTAGGATGGTTGTTACAATTTTTTTAAAAAAAGACAAATGACAGGCCGGGCATGGTGGCTCACCCTTGTAATCTCAGCACTTTGGGAGGCTGAGGCAGGAGGATTGCTTGGGCCCAGGAGTTGAAGACGATCCTGGGCAATATAGTGAGACCTTGTCTCTACAAAAAAATTTTAAAAAAATTAGCCAGGCATGGTGTGTGCATTTGTGGACCCAGCTATTCGGGAGGCTAAGGTGGGAGGATAGCTTGAGCTCAGGAGGTTGAGGCTGCAGTGAGCCGTGATGGCACCACCGAACTCAGTCTGGGCAACACAGCAAGACCTTGTCTATCACATACAAACAAACAAGTATTGGCAAGGATGTAGAGAAACTGGAACACTTGCACACTGTTGGTGGGATGCAAATTAGTGCCGCTGTTATGGAAGGCAGTATGGTCATATCTCAAAAAATTAAAAATAGAACTACTGTGTAATCCAGCAATCCTACCTCTGTGTATATTTCCAAAAGAATTGAAATCAGGATCTTGAAGAGACATAGGTACCCTGATGTTCATTGCAGCACTGTTCACAATGGCTAAGATGTAGAAACAACGTAAATGTCCATCAGCAGGTGGATGGGATTAAAAAGTATAGTATATATAAATGACAGAAAAAGAAGGAAATTCTACCATGTGCAACAACATGGATGGACCTTGAGGACATTATGCTAAGTAAAATAAGTCAGAAGCAGAAAGATAAATACTGCCTGATTCCACTTATATGAGGTATCTAAAATAGTCAAATTCAGAAAATCAAAGACGGAAATGGTGATTACCAGGGGATGGAGAATTGGGAAATGGAGAGTTATTAACACCATCAAGTTTCAGTTAAGTAAGCTCTAGAGATTTGCTGTACAACACCATACCTATGGTCAACAATAATATATTGTACACTTAAAATTTGTTAAGAAGGTAGATTTCCTATTTAATGTTCCAACCACAATTAAATAAAAAATTAATTTTAAAAATGTGTTTAAGAAAATAAACTCATAATTTTAACTTCAGTTAACACACACTATTTTAAAATTAACTTTAAAATATGGGTAAGATAAGGAATAGTAAGTTATAGGAAAAAAAGAAATAATTTAAATAGAAAAGGCATACTGTTCATACTTTATATACTTAATCATGCTTTGTGTTTAATCTCAATGTTTTCTTCTTGTTTAATGCCACATCAGGACAACTTTTATACTTAACTATGGCCAATTGCTCGGTCTGATTCTTTTCCGATGCTCAGTCATACTTTACAAGCACTCATCTTGGCTTCTGGAGAACTGCCATCTCCATGGAAGTCCTCCCTTTTGTTCTGTGAGTTCTGTCTTCCCTGTGCCCTCCAAGAAGGAAATATATCATGCTAGTGCATGATTAGATGCAGCTGTTTTTAATTAACCCCTTCAGCTGTTCTCCAGAAGAATGACTCAGTATGACTTAGTGAACTGATGGTTTCTAAGGAATCACATATATTTACAACATACCAATATGTTTAATAAAGTTAACCCATCTTACACCAGCAGTGCAACATGAAACCAATGCCTCCATCCTACTCATGAAATCCAATTTGAGTGACTAATCAGGTGGGAATGCTACTTTGCAGTGAGCGGAGGCCTCACAATGGGAATTTAGAGTTCTAATGGATTTATTTTTCTCTTTTGAGTGGGAGTCAGGCAAGGACTGAGCAAGACCTGAATGGGGCCCTCGGGACCACGGTGGCATATGTGAAAGGGCACCTCTTACACGTAGCTGTGTTGAGAAGCTGAAGGACAAAAAACAGGGTGGGGGATGAGGGGTTGAAACCAGGGTACCCATATTAGAAGACCAGGCTGAACACAGGAGTCAAGCCACAGAAGTCAAAGCAGAGCCAGGAAGGCAAGAAGGCCAGATGATGTGAAATAGTGAAATGAACCAGAGGCAGCTGAAAGTCCAAGGATAAAACCAAGGATAAAACCGCCCACACCTCCCCTCCCCATTAAGGTCCTTTTTAAATATTGCTCCTGACAAATCAAAAAAGTATAGAAGATTAATAGAAAGGGAATGGGAAAATAGGTGGAATCAAAATTACACTCTTCCTTTCACCAAACAGGCCAGGCCAATACCAGGTAAGTAAGCACCGGGAATTACTATGTTTGCATAAATGAGCCTGTTTCCATGATTTCAAGGCTCACATGCCCTGAGTATGGGAATTGTTCTTTATTTGCTCATTCTGAAAATGCTGACTGAATAGAAGTAAAGTAGTACAAATATAAATTAAACATACTCCTTAAACAAATTTACAAGAAGAAAACAATCCCATAAAAAAGTAGGCAAAGGACATGAACAGACACTTTTCAGAAGAAGACACACATGTGGTCAACAATCATATGGAAGAAAGCTGAATAGCACTGATCATTAGAGAAATGCAAATCAAAACCACAATGAGATGCCATCCTACGCCAGTCAGAATGTCTATTAAAAAGTCAAAAAATAACAGATGCTAGTGAGGTTGTGGAGAAAAAGGAATGCTTACACACTGTTGGTGGAAGTGTAAATTAGTTCAACCATTGTGGAAGACTGGGAATATCTCAAAGACCTCAAGACACAGATACCATTCAACCTAGCAATCCCATTACCTGGTATATAACCAAAAGAATATAAACTCCTGTAATCCCAGCACTTTGGGAGGCCGAGGTGGGAGGATCATGAGGTCAGGAGATCCAGACCATCCCGGCCAACGTGGTGAAGCCCTGTCTCTACTAATAATACAAAAAAAAAAAAAAATTAGCTGAGCATGGTGGCACACATCTGTAGTCCCAGCTACTCAGGAGGCTGAGGCAGGAGAATTGCTTGAACCCAGGAGGCAGAGATTGCACTGAGCCGAGATTGTGCTATCACACTAGAGCCTGGATGACAGTGTGAGACGGAGTCTTTTTTCAAAAAAAAAAAAAGAATATAAATCATTCTGTTATCAAGACACATGCACACAAATGCTCATTGCAGCACTTCTCACAATGGCAAAAACATGGAGTCAACCTAAATCCCCATCAGTGATAGACTGGATAAAGAAAATGTGGTATATACATACCATGGAATACTATGCGGCCATAATAAATAATGAGATAATGTCCTTTGCAGGAATGTGGATGGAGCTGGAAGCCATTATCCTGAGCAAATTAACATAGGAACAGAAAACCAAATACTGTATGTTCTCACTTATAAGTGGGAGCTAAACCGTTAGAACACATGGACACATAGAGGGGAACAGCATACACTGGGGCCTTTTGGAATGTGGAGGGTGGGAGGAGGGAGAGGATAAGGAAAAATCACTAATGGATACTAGGCTTAATACCTGGGTGATGAAATAATCTGTACAACAAACCCTCTTGACATAAGTTTACTTATGTAACAAACCTGCACTTGTACCCCTGAACTTCATAAAAGTTAAAAAAAAAAATACTCCTTGCCTTCAAAGACCTTACGTTCTTGTTGGGAGCTGAAGAGAAGTCTCTAAATATAATACAAAATGAGACATATGTCTCAAACCTTGAATGGGGCAGTTGAGAACCACAGATGATAGAGGCAAGGAATCTGCCCTCAAGTACTTATGACGTAAGAATAGTAAAAGGAGGGAGATAGGAATAAAAATGGGAAATTATGAACAACGTATGTGCTGTGAAACCAGTGTATGCTAAGTCTACAGGGCAGAGAGGAGAGGAGCCCAGGATGGGTATTAGAGGGTGAGTAGTAAGGGGCCTCAGGAAAAGCTTCCAAAGAAGGTAACATGTTGAAGGATTAATAGGGGACTGTCAAGCTGACAGCAATAAGAAAAACACTCAAGATGATGTTAATGAAAGCACAGTATCACGAAATATTATTGCAATTTGAGAGCAACTCTTTGTAGTTCTGTGAGGCTTGAGGATGAGACATTAGGGGTGAATGAGGGTGTAGATAAAACAGGAGAAGTAGTCAGGGACTCGACTATAGGAAAAATAATTGGCTAGGAATCTTGGACAAAACCAACCTGCACCAATCCCCACAGCCAACTCAGTTTTCCATTGGATTGCTGAGAGAACATTTATATTAAACACCTATTTTACGCAAGGCTCTGTTGTAGCATGAGTGAGACAGTAAAAATATGAATAATATAATTCATATCCTCACAGAACTTATATTCTTATATGGAAAATTGACATGCACACTGACAACTGTAAGACAATACAGAACATGAGTATAACTTAAGTAAAGTAAAAACAAAGTGCCATACCACCTTAAGGGGAAGAACAATTATTACAACTATAAGACTTGGAGGCTGGGTGCGGTGGCTCACGCCTGTATTCTCAGCACTTTGAAAGCCCAAGGCAGGAGGATCACTTGAAGCCAGGACCTAGACACCAGCCTTGGCAACAGAGGGAGACTGTCTCTACAGAAATTTTTAAATTAGCTGGGCATGGTGGAATGTGCCTGTAGTCCCAGCTACTAAAGAGGCTGAGGCAGGAGGATCCCTTGAGCTCAGGAGTTTAAGACTGCAGTGAGCTATGACTGCGTCATTGCTCTCCAGCCTGTGTGACAGAGCAAGACTTTGCCTAAAAGAAAAACAACAACAACAAAAAACTGGGGGAAGAAAACCTGGAAAAAACTTCACGAAAGAGTTGGCATTTCAAAGTGGTCCTTGAAAAATAAGGAAGGATACAATCATGAGGAAAGGGGTGAAGGTAGAGTGGAGAAAAGTATCAGACACACAAGCACAAAAGCGTTTAGCATGATGAGAAATGGAAGGTACCCCAATGTCATTATGGGATGGACTGTGCATGGGGAGGAGTGGGAGGTATGATCAGAGAAGCAGGCTGTGGTTATATATAATAACATGCAAGTAGGTTTAGAGCTGATCTTGAGTAATAGAAATAATCAAATGTTTCAAGGATGGGTGTGGTTATCAACTTGTGTTCCTGAATAATCCTACAACCCCTCTTACTTTTGGGATTCTGACTGAAGGCAATGCATACACATATTGATAATTAATAACTGCTAACGAATATTCAACATCTCCTCACCCTCATGTGGGGGTTTTCTGCCAGTCCATTGGCTGGAAACCCCATTTTTAAACTTCAAAGCCCATGAGAGACTTTCAGCTCCTAGTCACTGACTCTGCAATGGCCAGGTCCACAGAACAGACCCAGCTGACTCACCCACTTACATACAGGTTGAGACACAGAACAGGGGTTGGGCCCAGGACAGTTACCTTCCTCAAAGAGGCACACACTGCGCAAGTCAGCTGACGAATGGAACATAAGAAACCCAAAAGAGGGCACATGGCCCATAGGCCCCAGATAAAAGAGAGGGTAGAGTTCAGGCAGTCACTTGATCTATAAGCAAAACATGCTCCCAAAGAGTGTCCTGTGACTCATCAGAACAGCCACTCTTTCTCCACTGGGTAAGAACTAGGGAAGGTAATATTAGATGATCAGATGCATTCTCCTTCCTTTGGGCTGAGGCAGAGTAGAGAGAGGATGCTGAAACACCTCCACTTCTTCAGGACTGGCTGAAATACAGAAAATGCAGAGAAGGGGCTGGGCACGGTGGCTCACACCTGTAACCCCACCACTTTGGGAGGCCAAGGTGGGCGGATCACAAGGTCGGGAGATCGAGACCATCCTGGCTAACACCGTGAAACCCCCTGCCTCTACTAAAAATACAAAAAATTAGTGGGGCATGGTGGCATGCACCTGTGGTCCCAGCTACTCAGGAGGCTGAGGCAGGAGAATCACTTGCACCCGGGAGGAGGAGGTTGCAGTGAGCTGAGATAGCACCACTGTACTAGAGCCTGGGTGACAGGGTGAGAATTCATCTCAAAAAAAAAAAAAAAGAAAGAAAGAAAATGCAGAGAAGGAAGAAGGACCTATTGAGAGATGAGTCCATGAGATGTTTTAATGGCAGAGTTGATGATGATAAAATTGGAGGATTGGTGGTGGAGAGAAATGGAGGGATTAAGGTACCATCCTATAACCATAGGGACGGAAGTACCTGTAAACAGAAGGAGAAGCAGGAGGAGAACTGTGGAGGGAAAAAGAAATCCCAGTGGAATTTCCTTTGGGATGTAAAAAGGGCAATTAAAAATAAATCAGTTATTAGAGTGAAGTGAATTGAAAAAATTATATCAGGAATATTCATATGCAAGTGAAAAACTCAAATTAGATTGCATAGCCATTTATAGAATCACATAATTGGGGATTTTAAGGAATCAATCAAGTTTCAGTCATAGCTGTTCCAGGGTTAAAACAATGTCATCAGAAATTAGTTACCATTCTCCATCCCTTAGGTAGATGGTCCCTCCGTGTAGCTTTCATCCTCAGACCAATTTCCCAGATAGCTGCAAGGATGACTAAGGACAGCATTAGGCTTATTTTCCTTATAGCTGGTATCCCAAGGAGAAGAGGGCCTTTTCCCGAGTTCCCGAAAATGCCAGGTAGGAGTGTGATTTGCCCACCTTGATGTACATGGTAGCATCCCTTAACCACTCATTGTGTCTGGGAGGATTGGGCACTCTGATGGGCTATGCCTGGTCAGGTGCCCAGAGCTGCCAAAACCATGCTGAGGGGCAGATGAATTTTGAACAGTCTCAACTACTGCCATTCGATTTGTTTGGGAGATCTTGGAGTGCAGCACAGTCTGAGGATTTTAGGCCTGGGTGTTGGGCTAGGGTAGCTGTCTGCAGGGAAAAGCAGCTTGAAGACCATGGGCACTGGGGGAAAGGGGCGTGAAGGAGCAGGTAGCAGAAAGGTCAGTCCAAAGACAATTCCACTGACTTCATAGTTTCATTTCGGACTTCCCAGCTTAGTCATTCTAAAATGAGACCCCCCCCCATGTGAACAGCAAAGTGCAGTATGAATAACATAAATGCAGAAAATATAGTTAATCTACGAAAGGATTTTGCAAAGTTTACCTCTTTTTCCTTACACCCATTTTTTAGCCAGGTCCCAATGATAAAGTGAGTCACAGGGGCTTATTTTTCAGTGGAGTCACCTGAAACTTCAAATAAAAGAGAGTAAGTTTTTTCAAATATATTAGGTGATGCAAATACTTTGTCCACAGTTATAGGGCTAGAAGCAGGGAGGTAGGTGCCTTAGTCCAACTGGCGAATGTTTTCAGATGAGGAACTACATGCTTTGACAAAGGCCACACAGTCATGCAGTGGCACAGTTGTACCAAAACTCACATCTCCTGCCTTCTACCCCGGATTGTGTTCATAATGTCATCCTATGTCAGCTAAATACTTTTCCTAGCAGAAAATTCTCCAGCCTGAATTTCATTCTAATATGGCCCTATATTTGTTAAAAGTATTCACATAGTGGAGGTTTGGTGTGGTTAAACTAGGGTTAATCTCAGATGCTATGATCACTGCTACAAACATTTGGGGAAAAATATCAATCCAGATTCATTTAGCTGATTAAGCCAAACCTGTGCTTGATTTTGTTGTTGCTGTTGTTGTTTGCTATTTTATGGAATTCCTTTCATTCATCCCAGATGCCCCAAACTCAAAACTTTTTTGCAAATGATCCCACAGGTTAAGGACCACTAGAATCGAACATCCGTAGATGTAAAACAGTCACTGCCATTGATAATCAAGAGCCCCTGTTGAAAGAACTAAATATCTAACTAGGAAACTGTCACAGTGGTAAAAAGAAGGCAGGGAGAAATTTCACTAGGGGATGCAGATCAAATAAAGCAGAAGATTATTTTACTCAGTCCCATTAAAATAGACAATTAAAAACAATACAGTTGTCCCTGCAGAGAAACAACTGAGCAGCTCCTTACGCAGAGCACAGTGCTTACGTGGCATCTTGCAGACAGGCCCTTCTGAGGCTCTCGCAGCATGCCACCAGCATCACTAAATACATCAGCCTGAGTCAAATTAGCACAAGGACCATGGGTCTCATGTTATGTGATGCCTGGGAAAGTAAGTCTGGAAAGAATGTTTCACAGTTGCTGGGTACAATGGCTCAAGCCTGTAATCCCAACTTTGGGAGGCTGAGGAAGGAGGATTACTTGAGCCCTGGAGTTCAAGACCAGCCTGGGCAATAGAGTAAGACCCTATCTCTACAAAAAATAAAAAATTAGTCCGGGCGCGGTGGCTCACGCCTGTAATCCCCGCACCATGGGAGGCTGAGGCAGGCAGATCACAAGGCCAAGAGATTGCGACCATCCTGGCCAACATGGTGAAACCCCATCTCTACTAAAAATACAAAACATTGGCTGGGTATGGTGGTGCGTGGCTATAGTCCCAGCCACTCAGGAGACTGAGGCAGGAGAATGACTTGTACCTGGGAGGTGGAGGTTGCAGTAATCTGAGATTGCACCTCTGCATTACAGCCTGGGTGACAGAGCAAGACTCCATCTCAAAATAAATAAATAAATAATAAATGAAATAAAATAAATAAAAAATTAGCCAGGATGCCAGACATGGTGGTTCACCCCTGTAATCCCAGCACTTTGGGAGGCTGAGGTAGGTGGATCACCTGAGGTCACGAGTTCGAGACCAGCCAGACCGACATGGAGAAACCCCATCTCTACTAAAAATACACAATTAGCTGGGCATGGTGGCGCATGTCTGTAATCCCAGCTACTTGGGAGGCTAAGGTAGAGAATCACTTGAACCCAGAAGGCAGAGGTTGCAGTGAGCCAAGATGGTGCCATTGCACTCTAGCCTGGGCAACAAGAGTGAAACTCCATCTCTACCAAAAAAAAAAAAATTAGCCAGGAATGGTGGTGCACACCTGCAGCCCCAGCTACTTAAGAGGTGAGGCAGGAGGACTGCTTGAGCCCAAGATGTTGAGGTGCAGTGAGCCATGATTACGCCACTACATTCCTTACCCTATGCATTCCAGCCTGGGTGACAGAGACCCTGTCTCAAAAAAAAAAAAAAAAAAAAAGAGAAACTTCCACAGTTAAGAAATGAGTTAAACGAAAGTGCTCAAACTATTCATTTTTGTAGTCTTAATATAATCAAGAGGATTCCTGGAAGGATAATTATTTAACAACTATTACTTTAAAAAGTGAAGACTCAGAAATACATTCTCCACTACGGAGAGTTTCTGTAGAAAGCTCACTTCAAAAATAAGAAAATCATTTTATAATTTCAGACTGATTTGTTTTAAAAACTCAGTAACTACAAACTTTGGATGATAATTACTATGGCTAATTTAGGCATTATGAAAGAGTCTTAAGCCACATTTATTGCAAATATCTTTCAAAGATAAACCAGAATGCAGGGAGTTCTCATCATCTCACTTGCCTAATCAGCTTACCAGTAAAGAAGTTGGCCGTTAAGAAGTATCTGTTAGTAAAAGGAGGTTTTGAGATCATTAAACACGAATATATATGCATACATTACAGACTTCATAATTTAAGATTGACATGTTTGATACTGAAATTAAGAATTGAAAGATAGATACTGAAAAGGAGATGCAAGAGGAAGAATAAATTAAAAAAAAAAAGTGAAGGTTCATAGCATTGAAAGATATTGCCAGCCGAATGGCTTTCACTGAGCTTTCAGTTAGTGTTTGGGAGGGTAAAGCATTAGCCACTACCCTACACTAGTAACACATTCAGCAATGCGCTCTAGTCAACAAATGTTTCTTTTCTGGAATAAAATGCATCTATTATGTACCTGACGTTATTCTAGGCTTGGAATACAGCTGGTCATATTGCATGGAGAAACTGGTGCTCTTATGTAGCACTGACTGTCCAGCATGAAACCGTAAATATCTGCCTGCCCCTCAACCCCTGGCCAGGGACTAACATCATTCAGGCCCAAAGGACATGCTTCTCCACATCTCTTACCCTATGTCTTTGAAACAAAAGGGGACTGTGTCCAAATACTATAAAGGTTTGAAGGTTTTACCACTACCAACATCAGAGAGGAATTCAGCTTCAGAACATGGAGAGGATTAAAGAGGTGAAAATGCTTATAAGAAAAGACAAAGTATTTGAATTATTAAACCCTTCTGAGATAATATGAATCCAACAGATTGTTGCACAAGGAACTATCTTTTCCCATTTGTGACAAGCATCTAAACACTGGCTTCCCATTGAATTAAATGTAATGGTACCACATAGTTCTGGATATAACCATAAAAGTAGTATACAATATTTGCTACAGTTGCCAGGACAGCTGAAGAAAGTTTTGTAAAATTAAATAATTTCTATTATTCTTACAATTGTATACTAGTAGGCCTAGACATTACATGTATGAAGTGTGATATTGACTACATTGTCAGCCAGATGGGCAATGAAAGCTAAAATTGAAAATTGTTTTATTTTTATAAAAATTTAACAAGATTTAAATACATTTTAATTTTATATGTAAAATACATTTAGAATAAATAAATATTACCTTGAAATTTCTTAAGTTTGATTTACAACTTTAAATTAAATATTTAGACATATGGTATGTGGGTCTCCATTTGTCCTCTTGCCCCAGACTCTGCAAATAACGGGTTCGAGCCTAGTTCTTTCCCCCTAATCACATGAATACAATCTACATACTAATGAATAGGGTAAATAATTGGTGTTTTAAAAGTGTTAAATGAGCATGTTAAATATAACCAATGGCCAAAAACAGAGCAAAAACAGCAAAAAATTTATCCGTTGAAATAATTTAAAATTAGCTACTTAAAGTCCACTCTGATAGGTCACTTTAATTGCCAAATGCCATAACCCTTTTCTTGATGGCATTGGACCCCTCCTCTTTGAATGTCTCCTACCTTGACCTCAATGACTTAGTTGATATTGTGTCCTTTATCTTTCAATTGCTTATCTTAAAGTCGCCTCTTTTTTGATTTGTAAGCAGCTGTGGAAACATTTTCCACCTCTTTTTAGCCCATAAGGTGCTGTGTTCATTTTAAGAGCTCAATAAAATAAAGGTTAATCAATAAGTGAATAGAAAACATTGTTCTAGCAACATTTTTTAGAAATGTTTCTATTTAGAAATAGAAAACATTGTTCTAGCAACATACTACATGGAGATAAGGAACTTGCTAGATATATCTCCAGAAACATTATCTCAAAATTTCAGTTATGTAAAATATTACATTGTCACACAGATGTGCTGTAACAAGCCAGGGAATGCAATTCACTAAAGACCACGTTAGTAAGAAAATCACAACAGCTGGTATTATTGAGAACATTAAGAATGCTTATTGGAGAAATAATAGCCACATCAACTTTGAAGAGCATGAAACTGAATCTCACTAGGGCAGTTCCATTCCTTCTACTTATCACTAACCAGGAATGAATGAATTAGAAAATTTTGCAAATGATTTATAATTTCCCTTATTTCTGGATAGGGAATATAAGTGAATAAAAGGATGAGCCCAAGAGACCATGAGAATAAGTGTGAACATGACAGATGAAAGGCAATGAAGAGAATAAACACTATCATACTGATGAAGCCTTAACCTTATACACATTTCTGAAGGAGACTAGATATTGCTTATTGTCTGTTAAATAGTTACTTACTGCAATTGAGAAACTAGCAGGTAAACAGTATACTAAACAAATGACAGGGCATGTGTCGAACTTATATGACACCTTTTTAATGAAGAACTGGCCCCATCTATCTATATCCACAGGGAGCTATGGGTGTTGGTCACAGATCTGGACCAGAGATGAACACTTGATCCAAACTAGGCCAAGCTAATTATTTTCACAGAAATTTGACATACGAGTGAGATGGAATAAATTCAGTAACTTTGGGGCAAGCCTCTTTACCATGTACCCAGAGAATCAGATAGAGCTGGCTCAGAGATGCACGGGGCAGGCGGGGAAGCAGAGCTAACGAATGCAGAGCAGTCATGCCCGCATAACGCCTGGGGCTCTCCAGGTTCTGCCGTTCAGTCCCTGGGCAGGCCAGCTGTCTTTAGGTTCTTTGGGTTACTCCCAAATTCTTTCAGCAAATTTCCTTTACTGGTTAAGCAGTTAGTTTCTCTTACTTCCAACCAAAACAACTTAGCTAAGAAATGGGAAATACACACACTCTAAGCACATCTGTAATACGCTTGGAACTTTCGTGTGCTGTAAAGGTTCAGGCTCAGGCTCAGGTCTCTAGTGAACTCTTTACCAAATGTGAAAGGGAAGCCACAGGCTTCAGCAATAGTTATGTTTGAAAATAAATATAAAATCATTTTACCTTCAGTACCTAAAATTTGAGGATAGAGTTTAGAGGAGAAAATTGTATATGTTTAGGAAATTTCAATGAAACCTAGGGGACTTTAAAACATCACACAGACAGAGGGAGAGAGAGAGAGACATGGGATGGGAGAGGTGAAGAACCAGTCACCAGAAAATAAATCCAGAATTTAACCTTTTCTGCCACTGACACTGGCAATGTTTCGTGTATAATTCATGCAGTACCTTGCTTGAAGTTGGATGTGAGTTCACTCGCAAGAGAGTTGGAAATAATGTCACTGTGAATATTAAATCAACCAGCAAGAGGTGGGAAGGTGGTGACACTAAAGATAAGATCAGATACAAACCCAGTGAACTTTTAAATAAAGAAACAAGTGAGCCCAGCAGGGCTATAAACAACCACCAAAGTAAAAGGCAATAAAAGAGAAGGAAAATAAGATACTCAAATGTAATGAAGCAAGACTTAGAATGACTAGTGACTGGAACACCATTTTAAGTAATATAAGCTTCTGCAACAGAGTGATTACAGAATATATTTAACTGGTTATCTAAACCTCCACTGGAATCAACCTGTATAGAACATGTCTTAAATTATTATGAGTTGTTTTTCTTAGCACTAAAACCAAGACAAGAGAAGAAATATACTAACCTGGATCTGGCAGGTTTAAAATGAACCTTGCGCTGAAGTAAAACAGTGGGTAAAAAGCTCCACATCCTTTCATGAAAAGGAGGAGCCTTCCTCTGTTAAGAGGATGACATCAAGAGGTCATTCTCCTCTTGATGTACTCTCTTAAGTTAATAGACACATAACTAAGATTTGCTACATGCTACAATTAAGGCCCCATATTTTATGTTTATTTCATGAATCTCAATTCATCAGAAAATTCTTAGGATACAATAAAGATGAGAATTAAATAGTTGTAGATATGTAAGTTCATCCAAATGGAAAATTAAGCCAGAATACTTGTGAAGGGCCATGATGAAAATAAGAAGTCTCTTGTATATGACAACCATGATACAAGAATCTGGCAAGCATTTTAATATATATTTATAATTAAAACCATAAATCCTTTATCATTTTTTGTTAATGACAACAGCAAAACAAACTGAGCTAGCTTGTGACCAGATTCATGCTTAGCATATCATAAAGAAGCTTCCTGCATTCCTTCACTAAGAAAGACTGACTTGGCCAGGTGTGGTGGCTAATGCCTGTAATCCCAGTACTTTGGGAGGCCAAGGCCTGCGGATCACCTGTGATCAGGAGTTCAAGACCAGCCTCGCCAAGGTGGTGAAACCCCATCTCTACTAAAATGCAAAAAAAAAAAAACAAAAAAACAACAACACCTTAGCTGGGCATGATGGCAGGTGCCTGTAATCCCAGCTACTCGGGAGGCTGAGATGGGAGAATTGCTTGAACCCAGAAGACGGTGGTTGCAGTGAACTGAGATCATGCCACTGCACTTCAGCTTAGGCAGCTAAGCAAGACTCCATCTCAAAAAAAAAAAAAAAAAGACAACTATAATAAATCTTAAAAAGATTCTCTAAAGTGTGAAAGTATTAGGCAGATGTAGGCCATTATTAGTTGTTGAACTCTAAAATATGCTGGACATAGATGTGGTTGAGACTGACCTGAAATCAATACAGCAAACCCACAAAGTTGTAATTAATTACTATAAGCAAGAGATACTATCTTTTTTCTTAAAGTACAAGTACTGAGAAAAATTACTTAATTGATATACTAGTGAGTGTTGTTTTTCAGGGTTGGGAAGAATCAGTCGTTAAGAAAACTCAATTCAACATACACTTACTGAGAGCCTACTTTGAGCAAAACTATGTGAGAGTTCATGTACTCCTAGTGGAAGTATGAATTGTCACCTGCCTCCCCCTTAGGAAATATAATTTAACAATATGTATAAAGAGTTTTGTAAATGTTTATACCTTTGACACAGTAATTCTGCTGCCAGATATTTTGTCTAAAGAAATAATCTGATGGTTCCACAGGTGAATTTTACCAATTAAATATGTAATATCCATTATTTATGATCACTTTCAAAAATTAGAAGAGAATAGAATACTTCCCAATTCATTCTATGAAGCCAGTATTACCCTGATACCAAAACCAGAGAAAGACATTACATTAAAAAAATATAAAACACTACTGATCATCTGTTACGAATATAGACACCAAAACCCTCAACAAAATACTAACAAATTGAGTCCAGCAACATATAAAAATAACTATACACCATAACCAAGTGGGATTTATTGCAGGAATGCAAGGTTGGCTTAATATTTGAAAATCAATCAATAGGATTTAAAAACCCCTCCAGAAGAGGTACTGGAGTTTGCCAAATGCTTTCTCTGTATTGAGATGTATATCACCTCTCCCAGCAATTTACATCATTCTTAATGGTAAAAGACTGGATGGGGTTGGGCATGGTGGCTCACACCTGTAATCCCAGCACTTTGGGAGGCTGAGGTGAGTGGATCACCTGAGGTAAGGAGCTCGAGACTAGCCTTGCCAACATGGTGAAACCCCATCTCTACTAAAAATACAAAAATTAGCCAGGTGTGGTGGCAGACAGCTGTAATCCCAGCTACTCAGGAGGCTAAGGCAGGAGAATTGCTTAAACCCAGGAAGTGGAGGATGTAGTGAGCCAAGATCATACCACTGCACTTCAGCCTGGGCAACAAGAGAGAAACTCTGTCTCAAAAAAAAAAAAAGACTGGATGTTTTTCCCCTAACATTAGGAACAAGATAAGGATGTCCATTTATGCCACTTCTATTCACCGTTGTAATAGAGGTTCTTGCCAGGAATATTGTACAACAAAATGAAATAAAAGTCATGTAAATTTGCACACTGGAAAGGATTAAAACTGTCTCTATTTGCAAGTCATATCTTACATATAAAAAATCATAAGAAATCAAATGAAAAATTATTAGAACTAATAGAAGTTCATAAAATTGCAGGAGGCAGTATCAGTGTTGTGGGGAAAAACTCTCAGACCATGTTTTTCCCCTGCTCTCACATCAGCACAACAATAATCACCAACACAGAAAGCTTCTGTGACCAAACATGGGGGTTTTCCCCCACACAGTAAGCAGCAGACACCAGCTGGGTGTCCTCCAATTTATTAGGTTGGTGCAAAAGTAATTGCGGCTTTTGCCACTTAAAAGTAACGACAAAAAACACAATTACTATCTACCTGGAGATAGTGTCAGATCCCACAAGTTGAGGGCTCAGTTCCCAAGACTGCCCTGCCCCACCAGACACCAGTTACAAGTCCAGGCCTCTGGAACTTCTAATTGACTGGCTTCAAGTTGGAGTTTCCATGAGTCTCTCTTTGGGTTCAATTAACTTGCTGGAGTGGCTCACAAAACTCATGGAAACACTTGCTCACATTTACCAGTTTATTATAAAGGATATTACAAAGATACAGATGAAGAGATGCTTAGGGAGAGGTATGGGGAAAGGGGTGCAGAGCTTCCATGCCCTCCCCAGGCACGCTGTCCTCCAGGAACCTCCAGGTGTGCAGCTATCCAGAGGCTCTTCAAACCCTGTCCTCTTGGGTTTTTATAAGGGCTTCATTACATAGGTATGATTGATTAAATCACTGGCCTTTGGTGATCAACTTGACCTTCAGTCCCATCCTCTCCCTGGAGGTTAGCGGATGGGACTGAAAGCCCAACCCTCTATCATGCCTTTGCTTTTCCAGTGACCAGCCCTACCCTAAAGCTATTAATCAACATTAGCATACAAAAAGACTGCACTTTGGAGACTCCAAGGTTCTTAGGAGTTGTTTGCCAAGAAATGGGGATAAAGATATATATATATATATTTATTTTGTATGCTGATTGTGATACTGTGATATAAATATATATGTATTCAAATAAATACAGATATATAATTCATTTTTATATCTATGTATTTATATTTGAACTCTCCGTTTTATTACATTGATTTGTATGTTTATCCTTATGCAAATACCACACTGTCTTGATTATCATTGCTTTGTAGTAAGTTTTAAAATCAGAAAATGTGAGTCCTTCAACTTTGTTCTTTTTCAAGATTGTTTTGGCTATTCTGAGTTTCTGGCATCTTCCTATGAATTTCAGGACCAACTTATGAATTTGTACAAAAAAGCCAGCTGGTATTTTTGTAGGTATTGTTTTGAATCTGTAGATCAATTTGAGAAATATTGCCATCTTGACAATATCAAGTCTTCTAATCCATGAACTTGAACACAAACTTTTTAATACATATATTATATATATAATATACATATATAGATATGAAAATTAATTGTATATCTGTACACTTGTAATGAATAATCCAAAAGTGAAATAAGAAAAATAATTCCGCTTACATTAGCATCAATATGAATAAAATACTTAGGAAAACTTCACCAAAGAATTGCAAAATTTATACTCTGAAATGACCAAACATTGTTGAAATAAATTATAGATGACCCACTAAAAGAAAAACAGTTTATGTTCATGGATTAGAAGACTTAAATTGTCAAGATGACAATATTTCCCAAATTGATCTACAGATTCAAAACAACACCTACAAAAATGCCAGCTGGCTTTTTGGATAAATTGATAACCTGATCCTGAAATTCATACGAAGATGCGAGATACTCAGAATAGCCAAAACAATCTTGAAAAACAAGAACAAAGTTGAAAAACTCGCATTTTCTGATTCTAAAACTACTGCAAAGCAACAATAATCAAGGCAGTGCAGTATTGGCATAAGGGTAAACATACAAATCAATGTTATAAAATAGACAGTCCAAAAATAAATCTATCTATGGTCAGTTGATTTCGTACAAGGATGCTAAGAGTACTCAATAGGGTAAGAATAGTCTTTCCAACAAATGATACTAGGACAATTGGATATTCACATGCAAAAGAATGAAGTTGGAACCCCTACCTCATATCATATGCAAAATTAGCTCAAAATGGACCAAAGTCCTTAAAGTAAAACCCAAAACAATAAAAATCTTAGATGTGCTTCAAGGGACACTATCAAGAAAGTGAAAAGACAACTCATAGAATGGAAGAACATATTTGCAAACCATATATCCAATAAGTGACTTTCATGTAAAAAATATAAAGAAGTTTTATAACTCAATAATAACATGACAAATAACCCAATTTTACAATGGGCAAAACATCTAAATAGACATTTCTCCAAAGCAGATAGACAAATGGCCAAGAAATAATAAGCAAAGTGAGCACATTGATATATCCATATGCTCATTACAACCATGTGTACTCATTACAGCAGTATGTACTTTGCTATGTACTTAGCAGCAAAAAACAAACAGGAAGCAATGTAGATGCCTAAAAATAGAAGACTAGTTACATGAAGTATAGCACATCAAACACTGAAATATGATATGGCCATTAAAAAGGACTTTGGAAAGGTAGTGTAGGAAATGATTAAGTCCAAGAGCACTGGAGACAGACTGCTTTTGTTTGAGTCCCAGTTCTACCACTTACCAGATTCATGTCCTTGGGCAAATTACTTAACATGCCTAAATTTCAGTTTCTTCATCTGTTGGTTTTTGCTAGGATTAAAGGTAATTACCCATGTAAAATGCTTAACACATTTCATAGCGCACAGTGAGTGCTAAATATATCTTTGAAAAAATGATTATGGTATGGTTTTATTAACATGTTGACATCCTTAAGATACAGTATCAAGTAAAGAAGCGGGATAAAAAAGTGCACATAAAGTATTCAACAAACTCTGAATAAATGATCAGGTAGATGTGTGGGTACATGAATGCACAGAATGGATAAATGGATATAGAAGTATACAATGAAATACTATTCCACATCTTTCTTTTAATAGAGCCAGTCATCCTGATATATTACTATTTCACAGTTCATGTCTATCTTTTTGTGAATCCTTCTTAACATGTTTTTTTGTCTTGATGGATTTTTCTACAGGTGTCTACTACTAAGAGGAGGTGACACTATTAGAAACATGCAGGAGACCCAGAAAGATTAAAAGAATAAGCTGTTTGACTACTCCTCAAACTCCGTAGTTACTACCACTCTATTCCTATAATTGCTTTTCTTGCTGGAAAAGATAGCCTGTGGTTTGCATATCCCTTATTTAACTTACTCGTTTTTTTAATTGCCCCTTGTTGGCAATTAGCAATCAAATTCTTAATTAGCTTAAATCCACCTGGCTATTTTGCACCTAATAAATCAATTAATTCAATTCACATGGAGGGGATTGTATTTAATGCCATATTTCAGTCATTACTGACCATCAACGTGTGTGGCTGCTGTATGTACAGTGAAGACATGATATCCAAGCAGAATTTTTATTCTCCACTCTTTTGCAGTCTGTCAGATAAGTGGAGAGTGTGGTTAGTGTTTTTAATGTATAAAGGGATTTAGCAACAGGCCTCAGAAGACCAAAACAGAAATTAGGAGTGTAGTGTACGTTACAAGCAGGTTCACTGCTTAGGTTACAGCTTTCTCACATATACCTGATGATGTGTAGTGTCATTCATTTCAGGCTCAAATTATATTTGTTCAGTAGAAAAATTGTGAGATTATATTCTCTGTTATTGTGATAAGTATTGCTGAACAGTGGGATAGAGGTTCCAGGAACATGTCAAGAATGAATTCCACATAATTATACTTTGCCCCAAGTCTCCTGGTGGGTAAGTTGTTTGGGGAAATGAAGCAAATTTAAGATTTTATTGTTAAAATCAACTTGAAAAAATACTTCACAAGTTTCTTTTCACCATTTAATACTATGTTTCTTGAAAGAGAAACTTCTCTGGGGAAATCGTAATGAAGCAGCAGTGTGTAGAGAATTTTAATGATCGAAATAAAAATTTTTTTTAAATAGGTTTTTTTTCTGCAAACACAATTACAGATGAATCTCCTTATTCCAGATGTATAGCCTAGTGACCTTGATTGTTTAAAAAAAAAAAATTCTAAATGTAATCAAAATGCTCAGATATGGATTGAGACAAACTGCTGTAGTTTATAGTGTGTATTTCATTCAGGAGTTTGAAAATATTATTGCTGATTGATAAAAAGTTCAACTTTTCTATCTTTAAAAACTGTGTTACTTGTGCTTTGGGTGTAATAGCTAAGAAATCACTGCCTAAACCTAAGGTTATGATGGTTTATGTATATGTTTTCTTCTAACAGTTTTATAGTTTGAGCTCTTGCATTCATGTTTTGATTTATTTTAAGCAATTTTTGTATATGCATGAGGTTAGGGTCCAACTTTATTATTTTGCTTGTGGACATCCAGTTGTTCCAGCACCATTTGTTGCAAAGACTATTGTTTCCGTATTGAATTGTCATAGCGCTGTCACCAAAAATCAATTCACCGTAAATATAAGGGCTTATTTCTGGACTCTCAATTTTATTTCATTGATCTGTATGTCTATCCTTATGCCGGTACCACATTGTCTTGATTACTGTAGCTTTATAATGAGTTTTACAACTTTATTCCTCCAACTTTATTCTTCGTTTTCAAAATCACTTTGGCTACTCTGGGTTCCTTGCAATTTTACATGAATTTTGTTTTCTTGAGACAGTTCTCACTCTGTCACCCAGGATGGAGTGCAGTGGCACAATCACAGCTCACTGCAGCCTGGACCTCCTGGGCTCAGGTGATCTTCCCACCTCAGCCTCATGATGGCTGGTACTACAGGCATGAGCCACTGTGCCCAGCTTCTTTATGAATTTTAGGATCAGACTGTCAATTTCTTCAAAAAAAAACTCTTGATTTAATTTATATCAACACTCAACAGTTTCTGGTCTAACAGACAGGACATAACTGATGATGTCCCGAAGAAGGGATCACTGGAGCCTGTCAATTAAGGTGATGGGCACTGCAAAGAGAAGGCCCACAGCAGCATCTGAAGGAAAAGAAGCGGGCTTCCATCCCTCCGGAAAGGAGAGAGCTGACTATCCCTGGGCAGAACATGAAGATTAGAGCCAAGAAATACACATTTTGAGGCCCAGAGATGTGACATAAGAAAGGGCAATTGTACACGTCAGGAAAACATAGCCAAAAGCACCTTGTGCTGCCTATTGTGCTACTTAAGTATATAATGCACACCAGTGATTACTACTGTCATTACTTTTTCACGGAATCATTGATATAAATAGAAGTCATGTTACTAGCTTGGTACTTCCACCAAAGCCAATTCAGCCCATAATAATAATAACCAACATCTGGGAAGCACTATTAATAGTTTACAATTCTCGGCCGGGCACAGTGGCTTATGCCTGTAATCCCAGCACTTGGGAGGCCAAGGCAGGCGGATCACCTGAGGTCAAGAGTTGGAGACCAGCCTGGCTAACATGGTGAAACCGTTTCTATTAAAAATACAAAAAATTAGCCAGGCTTGGTGGCACACTCCTGTAATCCCAGCTACTCAGGAGGCTGAGGCATGAGAATCACTTGAATCCAGGAGGCAGAGGTTGCAGTGAGCCAAGATCATGCCATTGCAACTCCAGCTTGGGCAACAAGAGCAAAACTCCATCTCAAAAAAAAAATAGTTTACAATACTCTGTCATGTACACAATCTCACATGATCCTCACAACAACTTGCATGGTGGATATTAATTAAGGATTAGTTTACAAACATGCATTGAACTTCTTAATGACTGATTTAGATACTGAGGATGAAAAGATGAATAAGGGAAGTCCCTTTCCTTCAGAAACTAACTTAATAATGGAGACACAAACATAGAGTTGGATAATTATATGGATCACCAGGATTAAAAGTGATACTGATGGACATATGAGTCAGGTGCTCATGAAAATGTATAGGGAGAAGCTCACATTCTGGCTGGCAGCATGTGGCCAAGGTCACAGGAAGCAAATAGAGGGCTTGAAATTAACCCTCCATGTGATAATAATATAATCTATGTTGGACGTCCTGAAAGAGGCAGCCCAATGTGAAAACAGGGAAACAGGAAAATAGAGAACTCCCTCCACCATTTCTGTATCTTTGCCTGTGGCATCTTTATTCCCCTTTCTCTCCAGCTGTGTTTTAGTAATTCTACTCAGGTCTTACTTTTACTTGAAGTTGTGAGAATAAACACATAGAGAATTAATCAGAACCTTCCTTGACAATCTTTATTAAGCTAATATAACAGAATAAAGACTTCTTGATATTAAAAATAGTAGCACTCCTTTCACCTTAAATTTACCTTCTTCTCATTTTTCCTAGGATTTATTTGAAGGCAGGATAGGCATGTTCGATAATGCAGTCACATCATAAATGAAAAGCTTAACATTATCACCTAATGTTTTTCTCCTCAAGATATTCAATGTGAAGAAGCCAGGTGTAACTTCTGGGACTATGCTATCGTAAAGACCACCCTCAACTGAATAGTTAGAGATAGTTCATAAATTTGATGAAATAATTCTTACCTTTTTTCCAAATCTGATTATTTCTGCTTTATTTCATTGTGATTATTCTTAATGCAGCAAAAATACTATCTATTGAACCTCAGTGAGTCAGGCACTGTTGGCTGTACCCAATGGCTATTCCTGTCTTTGTCGTTATTATAGAACCCCCAAGAAGCAACATGCACTGGGGAGATGGGCTCTTCTGCCAGCCCCAAGGACTAGACCATGATTGATCTACACACAGTATAGGTTTAGAGACTAAGCAAAGTGTCGTAACCACAAACCCTTTGCTAGTAATTAGTATATGGGTGGGTGTGTGACCCTTTTCTGGTCTTAGACACGTAAGAAAAAGTTTTATGTTGGGACTCCCAATAACAACCTTACTTCCTCATGAAAAAAATAAAGGCAAGGAGACCTGCTTCCCTTTACTGCCTGGAACAAAGCCACATAAGGATGTAGTGTCTTGAGCTGCAATAGCCACCTCATAACCACCTGTAATAAGCCCAACGATAAACAGCCAATATGCGAAGAGGGCAGAGTTGAGAGCGAGAAATACTACGGCCCTGTTGACCAGTTATACCCGAAGCCATCACCCACTCTAGACTTTCATGAGATAATACATGCTGAAGATTAGGGTTGGTCAAGTTCCTTGAAACTCGTAGTCAAATGAAAATTGACTCATGGCCGGGTGCAGTAGCTCACGCCTGTAATCCCAGTACTTTGAGAGGTCGAAACAGGCGGATCATGAGTCAGGAGATTGAGATCATCCTGGCCATCCTGGGGAAACCCTGTCTCTACTTAAAAAAATACAAAAATTAGCTGGGCGTGGTGGCACATCCCTGTAGTCCCAGCTTCTCAGGAGGCTGAAGCAGGAGAATCACTTGAACCCAGGAGGCAGGGCTTGCAGTGAGCCGAGATTGCACCACTGCACTCCAACCTGGCGACAGAGCAAGACTCTGTTTCAAAAAAAAAAGAAAGAAAGAAAGAAAATTGACTTATTTACTCATGAAAGAACAAGCTGTATTTTTATTTTTTATTTTTTATTTTTTTGCCATTTTCCTACTAGAGTTGACTTCTTAGTTTTAAAAATATTTTCTAAACTCCCGAATTCTGGGGCTCAGGGAACAGAGGGCAGATTCCAGATCTAACTGCTCCGTGGCCTTACATATGACTCCACCAATCTAGATCTCCCGAAGAAGGAACTTGAACAAAAATAATCTTGAGGTCTTTTGTAGCTCCCTAATTTCAAGAAACTGGTACCAGAAAACTAGGAACAGAGGTATGGTTTATTGTAACTGAAAAAAATATTCATTTTTATGCATATTTGTATACATGTATGCTTTATATATTGTCACACAACAAATGGTTTGTGTGTGAAAGCATTGTTGCTCTTCGATACCTCTATAAAATCATGAGTAATATGCCCTAGGAAACAATTTCTTTTTTTTTTTTTTCTGAGGAGTCTCACTCTGCTGCCAGGCTGAAGGGCAGTGGCGTGATCTCTGCTTACAGCAACCTCTGCCTCCTGGGTTCAAGAGATTCTCCTGCCTCAGATCCTGAGTAGCTGGGATTACAAGTGTGCGCCACCACACCCAGTTAATTTTTGTATTTTTAGCAGAGATGGGGTTTCACCTTGTTGGCCAGGATGGTCTCAATCTCTTGACCTTGTGATGTGCCTGTCTCAGTCTCCCAAAGTGCTGGGATTATAGGCATGAGCCATTGTGCCCAGCCACGGGAAACAATTTCATCAAGGAGGAGGAGTGTTGTCCACACCAAGCAAATAGTGGCTGTGTGGGAAATTATAGTGATGCAGTGGTAGCCTAGAAGTACCTTACCAGGCAAACTGTCACTGATGGTAGAGAGCAGAGAGGCTCACAGATCAAATTAACATAGCTGTAGCTCATATTTTATTAAATTAATTTGAAATACATAATGAGAAGCAAGGGGAAAGAGATGAAGTAGATTAACACTCTTAGGATAGGGTGCAAGCTTCCACTTAAAATACAGAGAACTAGAAACAGCATGGTTCTCAACTTTATAATTAGAAAAAAACTGATCTACAAAATTATTTCTTGAATGCTTCAGAGAGCCAAGGTTGTAGGACAACAATTAACCCAAAATCTAATGAAAGACAGGTACTTCCAAGGAGAGATGGGTCAAAAGCACTCGCTTACCTGAGGCAGATGTGGGATGCATACAAGCTGGTTAGAAGACATTACTCTGGCTAACAACTTTTTGCTGGACTGCTAAAGACTGGATGTGGGCTAGTATAAAAGTTTATAATCCCTAAGAGCTATAGACCACTCTTCTGTCTACGCACGTACTTGCAGATCTCACTCAAGTGTCCACAAGAGAGACTGGAACCTGGAAAGACAGAGAAAGTGCAGGCCTCTTAGGATTCTCTCTGTATATGATCATGGTGTCTGCAACAGGGATAATTTACCTTCTTCTTTTCAATTTGGCTACCTTTTATCTCTTTCACTTGCCTAATTGTTCTGGCTAGCATTTCTACTACTACCTTGAATATAAGCAGAGAGAGTAGGCATCTTTGTCTTTTTCCTGTTGTTAAAGCAAAAGCTTTCAACTTTTCACCATTGAGTATGATGCTAGCTGTGGGTGTGTCATATATAGTCTTTCTTGTGTTGAGGTACATACCTAATTTGTTGAGTTTTTATTGTAAAAAGTGTTGAATTTTGTCAAATGCTTTCTCTACACCTATTGAGATGGCCACATGGGTTTTTTCCTTTATTCTGTTAATGTGGTATTATCACATTTATAGATTTGCATATGTTGAACCATCCTTGCACCTTTGGGATAAATACCACTTGATCATGGTGAATGAACCTTTTACTGTGTTGTAAAATTGGCTGGGCACAGTGGCTCACGCCTGTAATCCCAGCACTTTGGGAGGCCGAGGCAAGCAGATTACTTGAGGTCAGGAGTTTGAGATCAGCCTGGCCAACATGGTAAAACCCTGTCTCTACTAAAAAATACAAAAGTTAGCCGAGCGTGGTGTCAGGCGCCTGTAATCCCAGCTACTTGGGAGGCTGAGGCAGGAGAATCATTTGAACCCAGGGGGTGGAAGTTGCAGTGAGCTGAGATTGTGCCACTGCAGTCCAGCCTGAGCGACAGAATGAAATTCTGTCTCAAGAAAATAAATGTGTTGTAAAATTAGTTTTCTAGGACTTCGTTAAGTACTTTTGCATCTATGTTTATCAAGGATACTGCCTGTGAGTTTCTTTTCTTGTAGTGTCCTAGTCTGGTTTGGTATCAGGGTAATGCTGGCCTTGTAAAGTGAGTTTGAAAACAATCCCTCTTCAATTTTTTGGAAGAGTTTGAGAAGGTTTGGTATTAGTTCTTTTCTTTTCTTTTCTTTTCTTTTTTTTTGAGACAGAGTTTCTTTCTTATCACTTGGGCTAGAGTGCAATGGTACGATCTCAGCTCACTGCAACCTCCACCTCCCAGGTTCAAGCAATTCTTCTGTCTCAGCCTCCCAAGTAGCTGGGATTACAGGTGCCTGCCACCATGTCTGGCTAATTTTTGTATTTTTTAGTAGAGACAGGGTTTTACCATGTTGGCCAGGCTGGTCTCAAACTCCTGACCTCAGGTGATCCACCCGTCTCGGCCTCCCAAAGTGCTGGGATTACAGGAGTAGCCACCGTGCCCACCTGTATTAGTTCTTTCTTAAATGTTTGGTAGAAGTCAGCAGTGAAGCCATGAGCTTTTTTTAATGACAAGACTTTTTAATACTGATTCAATCTCCTTACTAGTTATTGATCTGCTTAGATTTTCTATTTCATCATGATTAGTTTTGTTAAGTTGCATGTGTCTAGGAAGTGATCCTTTTCTTCTAGTTTACCCAATTTGTTGGTGTATAATTAATTCTTCATGGGACAGTAATCCCTCTTTATGTGTGGTTTTGTTTTCCAAGGCTTCAGTCACCCTCAGTCAACCACAGTTAGCAAATAGATGAGTAGGGTACAATAACGTATCTTGGGAGAGAGAGAAAGACCACATTATTGTTATAATTGTTCTATTTTATAATTATTGTTCTTAATCTCTTGCTCTAATTTATAAACGAAACTATATCATACATATGGATGAACAGAGAAAAACATAGTATGCATAGGACTTGATATATAGTACATATAAAAACCATCTGTGGTTTCAGGCATCCACTGGGAATTTTGGAACATATTCCCCAAGAATAGGAGGCAACTACTGCAGTCTCTCAGGGTCCTTCGTGTTTCTGTGTATCAGTTGTTGTAATGGCTCCTCTTTCATTTCTGATTTTATTTAAGTCTTCTCTCTGTTTCTTAGTCTAGCTAAAGGTTTGTCAAATTTGTTTATCTTTTCAAAGAAACAACTCTTAGTTTTGTTTATCTTCTTTCGGTTTTTCTAGTCTTTATTTCTGCTCTGATCTTTATTATTTCCTTCTACTAACTTTGGAATTTGTTTCTTCTTCTTTTTCTAGTTCCTTGAAATGTAATGTTAGGTTGTTTATTTGAGATCTTTCTTCCTTTGTGATAAGTTTAATCTCATAAACTTATGACTCAGAACTGCTTTGTTGCATCCCATAAGTTCTGGTATGTGTGTTCCCACATTTTTCAGATTATTCAAATTTCTTCTGTGACCCATTGTTCATGAACATTTCATTTAATTTCTAGGTGCTTTTCAATTTTTCAAAATTTCTCCTGTTATTGATTTCTAGTTTCATATCATTTTGGTAAGGAAAGATTCTTGATATGGTTTCAATCTTCTTAAACTTGTTAAGGCCTATTTTGTGGCTTAACATGATCTATCCTGGAGAATGTGTCTTTGAGAAGAATGTGTACTCTGCTGCCATGGGATGGAGTGTTCTGTATATGTCTGTTAGATCCATTTGGTCTAAGGTGTAGTTTGATATTTTCTTATTGATTTTCTGTCTAGATAATGTGCCTGTTAAAATTTTGAAGGTATAGGGTGAACAGGATAGAAGGACCATACTACATGCATCCTGGGTTGTGCCATTCATATGCCTTATTTCTATGCAACATCAGCCTTCTCCACTGATGTAGTTTAAAGGTAGTTTGAAGGACCAGAATTAGGTTTAAGCCAAAGGGCTAAGAAGATGGGAGGTGGCTAGAACCAATACATGCTTGAGATGCAAAGAAAAAGCTGTAGCATACCAACCAGCCTCACGAGCAGCTTTCTGGGGCAGAGGTAGCAAAAGGTCAGGATGCTGTCACCAATCAACAGCCAGTCTAACACTGAGTGCTTAATATTGAATACTGAGTGCTTCAGGTACCACGTGTCTATTTAAAACAACATTAATATTTTGTGTCTCTTGGTCTATCTATTTATCTAAAACATTTTTTTGGGTCCATTTGAGTATATATTCCAATTATCCTATCTATCTTTAATATGTGTGTTATTGTTAACTAATTATTTATATTTAACAAATCTAATTAATTTTATCTATACTCAACTTAACATATGAGTTTCACCCATCCTATTTATTTTTCTTATCCTTCATACGTGAATATTGTCTAATACAGCAAATACACATTACAATAGTGCTTACTCTTCAGAAAAATCATATAACCTTGAGCCAAAGAAGACCCAGTCTCTGCCTCCTTGAGCATTGACCATGACATCCTTCTCTGTGTCACTTTTATCTCTGTTACTATCAAGTGCCAGAGTCAAATTGTTGGGTCTGGGTCAAGATGATCCAAGTTCCCTCATTTAAAAAAACATTTCATTGACAAGTCACTCCTTTGGTATGACCTGATAGTATCTCTATCCCCAACCTGGCTGTTGCCTCACTTACCTTATATTTTAGGGACATACCTTGGCTTTAAAATCCCAACTGTCACTGTTCCCATCCTGTTTGTGGCCTCCTCCCATCTCACTTATCCTCATAACCAGCCCATGGCTGTCTAACTGCTCCTGCCACAGGTCCTGGCCCTTGTTTATGTTTCCATTTTTTAATAATAAGCTTGGATTAAACATTATTCCTTAGCAATCATCAGCAAGTGTGTAGTTACTCACCATTCCTTGACAGTAACAAACAAAACTAAATAACTATTTTCTTCTTTCCCACAAAGACCAGAATTGGACTGAGAATCCTTCCTTAGCATCAAGACCCAGATGCTATGGCCCCAACTTCACAGCTGGCACCTGGTGACTGACTGAAAGTGCTGAGTCACTCTCAAGAAATACTCACTTTGATGAATGTTGTACTGACCATCATAGTCACAGACATCTATGGTTACCTCCGTTTACTGGACATTTGAACGTCTCCATTCTATCCATGCTGTTTCTTCTGCCTTGAATGCCCTTTCTGTCTCAGGCAGATCTTTCTAAAATGCAAATCTGATTACGTGCCTCAGTTGCTTAGAAACCTTCATTGGCTCCCTGTTGACCTCAGGATAAAGTAGTCCTCATCCTGATAGAGAAGACTTTCTGGGAGCTGCATCTGGCCTAACTCTTCCAGTACGTCACACGAGACCTCTTCCCTCACACCCTATCCTTGTCAGACCATCTTCAATCACCATTCCTTCGTACTTTTCCTCATTGCTCTAGCTTCATGAAATGTCCTACTAATTCTGTCTGGTGAATGACTACTCATATATTTTAAGACTTGGCTTAAGTATCACCTCCTCTTTGATGACTTTCATGATCTGAAATCACAACTGTAACTATTCATCTTTTGTGGGTTTGGGGAGACAATCTCTATGGGTCTATGACATTTCTGCTCATCTTGCCAGTGGAACAATTCACTGTGTTCTAGACTATCTTTTCAAGGATGCATGTATAACAGACAGCCTTGGAAGATAGAGATAGTATTTTCCTCCAGAGCCAAGAGCAAGTTTGTTTACTGCGCAGAATTACAAAATTTATGTTTCTCTCTAGGGCAAAGGGCAGGCTGTTTCTCTAGGCTAAAAGATTCAGTTTCATTAGGCTAACATTTCATCTCATACAATGCAACCCTCAGCACACTCATGCATCACTTCACCCTGTTTGCATCACTTTGTAGAAACTGGGGCCTGGGGAATGGGCAGAAAAGCTGACACTCTGTCTACCAATATTGTCATGATTCATACATTATTTTGTCTCTGATCAAGGAGCCTCATGTCTCCGCCAACATCCGTGAAATTGTGGCAAGCTAACTTAATAGCTTATAAGTAAGGTAAAATCTCAAACCCTTCGCAGTTCTTGGCAGTATTGGCCCTTAACTCTGTAACACTTCTCAGATCCTTAACAGTTCTTGACAGTACTATGTTTGAACTCTATAACACTTTTAGCATAACACATCATTTTATTGCACTTACTGGACACCTACCGTGACACTAGAAACTACAAGACCAGAAAGATAGAAAGCCAAAAGACATAGGTGCTATCCTCATGGAGTTTATACTCCAGTGCAGAAACAGACCCCAAAAATTAAAATGAATCAAGATCATTTATAAGCTTTAGAAATTACTTTTGGGAACATCAAAAAGAAAATGTAAGGCTGCTGAGGGGTTAAAGGAAGACTTCACTGAGGTGGTAGAATTTTATTCCAGCCTTGTAGGCTAAGATGAGAATTTTCCTGGGCAGTGAAAGGAAAGGTGTTCTTGCCAAGTACATCAAATTCTGATGAAAATTCCAAATTCTGCTGCACTTCTTTATTGCTATATAACTAAAGTTCTGAAACTTAATAGTGTAAAAATAAGAACCATTTTTTAATGTGCATGGATCTGTGAAATAGGGATTCAGATAGGGGAGAGTGAGGACAGCTTGACTCTTCTCCATGTCTTGAGCCTCATCCAGAAAGACTCTAGAAATCTAGGAATGGCTTTGGGTGATGACTCAGATGCCTGGGGAACTGGAATAACCCAAAGGTTTCTTCACTCATAAGACTGGTGCTTAAGTGAGATGATCTGAAGGCTGGGCTCAGCTGGAACTCTGCATAGAAGGCCTCGTCAGCCTCCATGTGGCTTGAGATTCACACAGCATGGTGGTTGGGCTCCAAGAGGGAATGTCCCCAGAGGAAAAATCTTTAGAGCAAGTATTCCAGGAAACCCTGAAGTAGGCTGCACAACCTCTTATGATCCAGTTCTGTAAGCCATTTACGTATCACTTCTGTCTAATCCCTTGGCCAAAGCAATGATAAAACCCACTAAGATTCGAGGGAAGGAGACATATAAATTACATCACAATTGGAGGAGTTTCAAATAATTTTTGGCCATATTTGAAAACATCCAGAGCATATTTGGAGAACACAAATAGTTCTTTAGTATCAAAAGGTAAAACACAGCCAGGCACAGCGGCTTATGCCTATAATCCCAGCACTTTGGGAGGCTGAGGCAGGAGGATCACTTGAGCCCAGGAGTTCAAGACCAGTCTGAGCAAAATTATGAGATTCTGCCTCTGAAAAAAAAATGAGTTTTTTTGGCTGAGCACGGTGGCTCACACCTGTAATCTCAACACTTTGGGAGACCAAAGCAGGTGGATCACTTGAGGTCAGGAGTTTGAGACCAGCCTGGCCAACATGATGAAACCCCATCTCCACTAAAAATACAAAAATCAGCTGGGCATGGTGGCACGTGCCTGTAATCCCAGCTACTTGGGAGGCTGAGGCAGGAGGTGTCAGCTTGAACCCAGGAGGTGGAGGTTGCAGTGAGCCAAGATCACCCCATTGCACTCTGCAATCCAGCCTGGGTGACAGAGTAAAACTGTCTCAAAAAAAAAGTTGTTGTTTTTTTTTTTTAACTAGCCAGGCATGACATATGCCTATGGTCCCAGCTATCTGCAGTGCTGAGGTGGGAGGATCCCTTGAGCCCTGGAGGTTAAGGCTGCAGTAAGCCATGGTTGTGCCATTGCATTTCACTTTGGGTGACAAAGTGAGACCCTGTCTCTCTCTCTCTCTCTCCCTCTCTCCTAGATAGATAGATAGATAGATAGATAGATAGATAGACAATGGTTTGGCTCTGTCTCCTCACCCAAATCTCATCTCAAATTGTAATCCCTGTATGTTGAGGGAGGGAAGTGATTGAATTATGGGGATGGTTTCTCCCATGCTGTTCTCATGATAGTGAGTGAATTCTCATAAGATCTGATAGTTTTATAAATGGTAGTTTTTCCTGTGCTCATATACACTCTCTGTCTCTCCTGCCACTATGTGAGACATGCCTGCTTCCCCTTCTGCCATGATTGTAAGTTTCCTGTGGCCTTCCCAGCCATGCAGAACTGTGAGTCAATTAAACCCCTTTCCTTTATAAGCTCTTTCCTTTATAAATTAAAGAAGAATGTACCTCGGGTAGTATCTTTATAGCAGTGTGAAAATGGACTAATACATGTATATAACGCCACAACAGATGCAGCAAAAAAAAAGTAGACAAGGCCATTTCATGGAGAGCATTGTTGACTGTGAAAGTCCTTGGAAAGGACTTGAGACTTTGTCCTGTATGTGATTATACTGTAGCATCACTAGGGGCAAGGAGAACCACTGAAGTAGTGAAATGACTTTAAGCTTCTAGTATAAATCCTGGCACATAGTAAGCTTTTGAGCAGATTTTTTTGTTATTGTTGCAAATAATAGAAAATTCAATTCAATCTGGTTTTAAAAAATAAAGGTAATTTCTTGGTTCGTGAAACAAAATGTTCAGTCAGAGACATTAGGCATGGCTTGAACCAGAATTTCTTATCATCTGGTCTCTGGCTTCATTTTTCTGATTCTCTTAGCTCTGCTGTTCCCTCTGTGTTTGCTTTGTTCTCAGAGTATATTTCCTCATAGAGCAAACATAGCTGTAACAATTCCAAGTCTCACATCTACATATTATCTAGAAGGAGAGTGAACATCCTTATCCTAACATTTCAGGCAGAATTTCAGTTTCACTCCAATTGCCAGCCGTAGGTCAGATATCACAAAAGAAGCAACCTATGTGTTAAAAGAGATGGACTAGTCTAGGTCACATGCTCCATCTTAGGAATCACATGGATTTCAAGATAGACACAAAAGGCTTATGGAAAGCGAAAAGAAGGACATGATTGCTAAAGAGTAAACAGCAAGTGTACAAGCTGGCCCCAGTAGATGTTTCCTAAATGGACAAATAATTTCTGGCATGGTATTTGTAACCTAATACGATCTCTCTGGTGCAAGTGTAGAGGCGGTGAATGAAACTGTAAGACTAGAAGCAATAAGATGAGTAAGGAGAACCTACAATAAAATCCATCGTAGGAAGAGGGATAGAGAGCGAGTGGATGAGTAGATCTGACACTTTTTTTTTTTTTTGAGACAAGGTCTCGCTCTGTCACCCAAGCTGGAGTGCAGTGGTGTGATCACAGCTTACTACAGCCTCAAATTCCTGGGCTCAAGCAATCCTCCCACCTCAGACCCCCTCCTCCTGGTCCCTAGTAGCTGGAACTACTGACTTGTGCCACCATGTTCAGCTAATTTTTAAATTTTTTGTAGAGAGGGGTTTCACTATGTTACCTAGGCTGGGTCTGACACTTCTGAGCATGTCCTTCCTTAAAGATGTAGCTGAGAAGCACTGGTATGTGCTATTCTTCCCTAGTACATTTAAAAATGCCTCTGCCTCCTAGACAGAGTCATCTGTCTTGATGTCCTGTACACCTCTTGATCTTAACCTATAAATAGGCTCAGACTCCTATTCTTAAAACATAATAGTAACTGCAACATTGGCCGGACGCAGTGGCTCACGCCTGTAATCCCAATTTTTGGGAGGCCAAGGTGGGTAGATCACCTGAAGTCAGGAGTTCAAGACCAGCCTGGCCAAACTGGTGCAACCCCATCTCTACTAAAAATATAAAAATTAACCGTGCATGGTGGTGGGTGCCTATAATCCCAGCTACTCTGGAGGCTGAGACAGGAGAATTGCTTGAACCGTGGAGGCGGAGGTTACAGTGAGTCGAGATTGTGCCACTGCACTCCAGCTTGGGCAACAGAGTGAGACTGTGTCTCAAAAAAAAAAAAAAAAAACTGCAACATTTTCCTTGGCCTCACCTCTTCTTCCACCACAACCAGATAATTCATTCCTGTCCATTTTTTTGTCCATTATTTGTTCTTTTGTTTTTTCATTTTTGTTGATCACCAACAATCTTCTGTTTGCAAATGCAGTGGTCACTGTATAGACCTGTTCGTATTGGACTGGCTGCTCTAAACTCTAAAACGCTACTAAAAACTCTGTACCCTGGATTATCTGTTGAATCTCCCTTTTCTGATTCTTATAACCTTTCCTCTTTCATTGTAGTTTCTTCATGCTGCCCCAGAGCCTTACTGACAAGTGTTGTTCAGGGACCTCACCTAATCTTTCTGCTTTCCTATCTCTAGACCAGCACTGTCCAATACAGTAGCCACTGGCCACAGGAGGCTATTGAGCATTTGAAATGTACTAATCCAAGCTGACATGTGCTACAAGTAGAAAATACAGGCCAAACTTCAAAAACTTAGTACAAAACATCAAAAAGAAAGTAAACATCTCAATTTTAAAAATACAAAATATAGTCGGTGCCATGGCTCATGCCTGTAATCCCAGCACTCTGGGAGGCTGAGGGGGGTGGATCACCTGAGGTCAGGAGTTCAAGAGCAGCCTGGCCAACATGTATAAAAATTAGCCGGGTGTGGTGGCGGGCACTTATAATCCCAGCTACTTGGGAGGCTGAGGCAGGAGAATCGCTTGAACCCAGGAGGCAGAAGTTGCAGTGAGCCAAGGTCATGCCATTGCACTCCAGCCTGGGCAAAAGATCGAAATTCCATCTCCAAAAAAAAAAAAAGAAATACATATTGAAACTGTAACATTTTGGATATAATTGTGTTAAACAACACATATATGTCGATTTTTTCAAAACAATGTATAATGTTTTTCAAAATTAATTTTACCTTCCTCTTTAGTTTTTTTAATATCACAGGTTTTTTTTTTCTTTTTTTTTTCTTTCTTCTTTTTTTGCGGGGGAGACAGAGTCTCGCTCTGTAGCGCAGGCTGGAGTTCAGTGCTATGATCTCAGCTCACCGCAACCTCCGCCTCCTGGATCCCGGTTCTAGCAATCCTCCTGCCAAGGCCTCCCAAGTAGCTGGGATTACAGGCACACACCACCATGCCTAGCTCATTTTTTTTTCTTTTTTTTTGTATTTTTAGTAGAGATGGGGTTTCACCATGTTGACCAGGCTGGTCTTGAACTCCTGACCTCCTGATCCACCCACCTCGGCCTCCCAAAGTGCTGGGATTACAGGCATGAGCCACTGCACCCGGCGTTTTTTTTTTTCTTTTTTAAAATTTACATTTTTCAAAATTACATATGTGGCTTGCATTACATGTCTCTTGGACAGTTCTGCTCAAGACAGTTTCCCTGGGTAAGCTCACTCAGTATCACAACTTCCTTACAACTGTGTGACTTGAATCTCCTTTCTTCCCTGACCTTCAGATTTATATATTCACCTGTTGGTTTACCATTTCCATATGGATAATAGCTAATAGCAGATGTTTACTAAGTGCCTTCTATGTGCCAGGCACTATTCTAAGTATTTTATATGTGTCATCTCATTTCTAATCTACAACAGCTCTTTGATGTAGGGACTGTTACTATCCTCTGTTTTACAGCCGAGGCAGGTGGACTGCCTGAGCTCAGGAGCTCGAGACCAGCCTGGGCAACACAGCACAACCCCGTCTCTACTAAAATACAAAAAATTAGCTGGACAAGGCAGTGTGCACCTGTAGTCCCAGCTACTTGGGAGGCTGAGGTAGGAGAATTGCTAGAACCCAAGAGGCAGAGGTTGCAGTGAGCCAAGATTGCACCACTGCATTCCAGCTTGGGTGACAGAGCAAGATTCCATCTCTAAAAAACAAACAAAAAACTAAAAGTCCACCTATTTCTAACGGAACTCACTATGTTCTTCACAACATTGAGCTGTGTAACCTGCATTTTCCCCTTCAGATCCAATCTTGCCCTAGGAGGATAACCTGTATGAACTATGCTGGGGGCCTCTTCACTCTGCTTCAGCTTCCGGTCGGCCTTGGCCAATGAGCAATCCCAGCAGGAGGTCAGAAGGAAAGACAAGAATGAGGTCACAATGTTTATCTCTCCTCCTTCACCCCCCTGCAAGGCTGCCGCAGGATGGCTTCTTCCCTGTCCCTGGAGCAAGGTCACATTTCTTGCCAGGCAGCCCTTCCACACAGCAGCCTTCTGTTTTCAGGTTCCTAAAACTGGTCCCTTCAGGTCTTGGATTGACAACAGCATTCCTTCCCTCATCCCGCTATTATTAGCTCCAAAGGCTACATTAGTACTTGTGGTCTCTTTATACTCTGCCCACAACTTTGTGTAACTGATGTAGTTATTAAGGCCTTCTCAGTTGCCCAACCTGAGTGTGGTTCCTGCTCCTGGGGGGTACCCTGACCAAAACACACACGTTCCTTTTTCTATATTCATTAACTCAGCAGCATAGATACGCAGTCACCAAGGCTAAACCTGAGAGTCCTGCTCTGTTTCACCCTCCCGTTTTCCCTTACCAACTCCCACATCTAATCTTCCCTAAGTCTTGCTAGTTTTCTTATCTTTAGGCCCTTGCCATCTCTCCCTAGATTATAATACTGGTCTCCAGTGAGTCCTACTCAAGGCCGTCGTCAGTAACACAACCAAAGTGAGTTCTTTGGCTCCCTTTCATCTCATCCATACAATGAAAACCCTCAGTAGGGCTCTTCCTTGGTTAAAATCCCTCTGAATCTCCACACCACCGCCAAGCCATACATTGTATCTCACCAAGATCACCTGAGTCTCTGCCTAACAATTTATGCTCCAAAGACAGTTGTGCTTCTAAGCTCACACCACGGTTCTCTGTGCCTTTATGCTTTGCTTCTGCTTACGACCTCCACCTTCCCAAACCGTCCTCCAACCTCTAGCTTGGCCAAATCCTACTCATCTTTCAACCCAAAGTCTTCAAAATAGCATCATCCCTCCACACATATATTCATGTGGCTTTCTCAAGGTTTCTCTTTCTTTTTTTTTTATTTTTTTCTTTTTGAGACAGAATTTCACTCTTGTCATCCAGGCTGGAGTGCAATGGCATGATCTTGGCTCACTGCAACCTCTACCTCCCAGGTTAAAGCCATTCTCCTGCCTCAGCCTCCTGAGTAGCTGGGATTACAGGTGCGTGCCACCATGCATGGCTAATTTTCATATTTTTAGTAGAAACAGCGCTTCATCATTTTGGCCAGACTGGTCTCGAACTCCTGACCTCAGGTGATGCAGCCACCTAGGCCTCCCAAAGTGCTGGGATTACAGGCATGAGCCACCACACCTGGCAAGGTTTCCCTTTCAACACCATGTGCATGCCTCTACTATTCCACTTCCTACCTTGCCTTTTATTACATCTTTGTATGTCATTTTCCCCCTTTCCATCTCTGGGCCTAGCCCAGTGCCGGGCACTTACTGCATGCTCAGTGAATGTTTTATTGAATGAATATATGGGATAAGTATTATAACCAACCACAGAAAGTGAAGTTATTAAGGCATATAATTTTGACAAATTAAGGCCAGACTCAATTTTTACCTAAATTTTATGGTAATTCCAGGAAACTCCTTCTGAAAAATCTAATTCAATTTGTATTTGAAGACCTAACCAAGCCGGGCGCAGTGGCTCACGCCTGTAATCCCAGCACTTTGGGAGGCCAAGGTGGACGGATCACAAGGTCAGGAGTTCGAGACTAGCCTGGCCAACATAGTGAAACCCTCTCTCTACTAAAAACACAAAAATCTGCTAGGCGTGCAGGCAGGCATCTATAGTCCCAGCTACTCGGGACACTGAGATAGGAGAATCACTTGAACCCGGGAGGCGGAGGTTGCGATGAGCTGAGATTGCACCACTGTACTCAAGCCTAGGCAGTAAGAGGGAAACTCCATTAAAAAAAAAAAAAAAAAAGACCTAACCTCAATTTTTCAAGCCAGTGTTTCTACACTGGGTACCTGTGGAGACACGCAATCTACTCTTTTTTTTTTTTTTTTTTTTTTTTTGTTGGAGTGTTGGTGTGTTGCCCAGGCTAGAGTGCAGTACAGATCTAAGCTCACTGCAACTTCCATCTCCCAGGTTCAAGCAATCCTCCTGCCTCAGCCTCCTGAGTAGTTGGGATTACAGGCACCTGCCACCACACCCAGCTAATTTTGTATTTTTAGTAGAGATGAGGTTTCACCATGTTGGCCAGGCAGTCTCAAACTCCTGACCTCAGGTGATCCGCCCACCTCAGCCTCCCAAAGTGCTGGGATTACAAGCATAAGCCACCACATCCAGCCCTAAATTGTGTTTTTTTATGGATGATCTGTGAGAGCTTTCTTCCCCGAGGCAGTATGTTTTTGTAAGATCCTTCCCTAAGTTTTCTGTTCTTTGTTTCTGAATGTATTCCTCAATTTCTTCTAACTATTTGAATAAATTTAAAAACTCATACTGCTGGATCTACTGCTTACCTTATTCACTGTATTTCATGCTTTGAAAGGACACTTTGGTCAGGTGCAGTGGCTCACATCTGTCATCCCAGCACTTTGGGAGGCCGAGACAGGAGGATCAGGAGATCAAGAGTTCGAGACCATCCTGACCAATATGGCGAAACCCCGTCTCTACTAAAAAATACAAAAATTAGCCAGGCATGGTGGTGCATGCCTGTAGTCCCAGCTACTCAGGAGGCTGAGGCAGAAGAATTGCTAGAACCAGGGAGGCAGAGGTTGCAGTGATCCAGGATCACGTCATTGCACTCCAGCCTGGGCAATAGATTAAAAAAAAAAAAAAGTATCCTTCTGTTATCTAATATGACATTTAACAAGCAACCTTAACTATCATCTATCCCAGTTTGAAACTGAAACTTAAAGGAAAGAATCATTTTCTAGATGATAATTCTATAACATTTTTCTCTCCACTTCTTCCACCTTAGAACCTACTCCAGGAAAAGGGCTCGCTTCGTTTAGAAGCTTTGTTTTTTTTCAGAGACAGGATCTCACTGTGTTGTCCAGGCTGCTCACAAACTCCTGGGCTCCAGTGACTCTCCCACTTCAGCCTTTCAAGTAGCAAGTACTACAGGTGTTCCACCACATGCCTGGATTCTTTTTGCATTTTTAACTATGGCTTAAGTGTTGTTTTTCACTGTTGGATTTTTTTTTTTCTGTTTAAATTTTCCTTTGCTTATATTCAGGGCCCTGAGTGAAAATCTACAGAGACACTGAAAAGGAAAAAGTAAACATTCAAGGATTTATGTTTTTTATGTTGTTGACTTGTTAGTAGTTAAAATATTAGCAAGCAAGGAGGTCTTTTAAGTTTTCCTCTAAAATATAATTATTCTAACTACTGAAAACAGTTTTTCCAGAAAAGCCTCTTTTATATGATTATAGGTTTTAAATCTCTGTATCTATATACATCTAGAATTCTACAGAGAAGACAGGTACTATCCTGTGTTTGCGCCTCTCCCATTTCTCTCCTTGCTTCTCTGGTTTGTGGGTGAACGGAGTGTGTACGAAAGCAGGGACCACCTCCAGGGCAGGCGCTCTGCTCCCTGTGCTGCCCAGGTCCTTTGGTCTTCTTCTGTGACAGTTCCTTTTCTTAGTCCACTAAGGAATGATAGCCACCAAGATCATATGCCAAATATGCCTCCTCTTTGGCAAAAAATAATAATAATAATATAATATACACACACACACACATATATAAACATAATAAAAAATCAGAAGTCAATACCACTATTCTATTATATTTAAATTTGAAAATATTCTATATGATTGACTTAAATAAAATATTTGAATGACTTTTTACAAGGAAATAACTTGTAGCAATTATGCACTAAGGTAAGCTCTTAAGTCAGAAACATATGTCTTCAGTGACTCTGACAGCAGTATCTTTTTTTTTTTTTTTTTTTTTGAGACAGAGTCTTGCTCTGTTGCCCAGGCTGGTGTGCAATGGCATGATCTCAGCTCACTGCAATCTCCGTCCCTGGGTTCAAGCAATTCTCCTGCCTCAGCCTCCTAGTAGCTGGGATTAGAGGCATGCATCACGATCGCCTGGCTAACTTTTGTATTTTTAGTAGAGATGGGGTTTCACCATGTTGGTCAGACTGTTCTTGAACTCCTGACCTCGTGATTCACCCGCCTCGGCCTCCCAAAGTGCTGGGATTACAGGCGTGAGCCACTGTGCCCGGCCCGATAGCAATATCTGTAGGAACTCCTTAGCTGGAGAACATTAAGGGGCCCCACTGCTTGCTCACCAGAGATATTTATCCCTTGGCTAAACCGAGCTAAGTTTGTTACTGCTGCATCTGTGGAGCTACCATGGCAATGGGAGGCAGGGCTGGTTTCAGGAGCTTGAGCTCCGCGCGGTGGCTCAGGAAGCCAGCCCGTTAGAAGGGGCCTGTGCATCCATGTATGTCCTGCTGTTGCTATCCTGGAATTCTTAATAATTTTTGAACAAGGGTGACCTAGTTTTCATTTTGTACTGGGATGTGCAAATGATGTAGTTTGTCTTGCTGGGAGGTAGGAAGTAACAAACACAATTTAAGTAGGGGAAGTGTACTTAATCCTCTATACATTCTTTTCACAGAATCAGGCCAACTACATTCCAGAAAGCAAAAGGATTCTCTTTCTTCACCTTGGTTATTTTCCTCACCTTGATTATTTTACATGAAGATGACTAGAGTATCCTAAAGAATGTAAGAGAAGGATTAGAGAAAGGAATGATGAGTTTCCATTGTTTTTTATATTAGAGGAAATAATACTAGTTTGAAGGGAATCATTCAGGTGGTGACTTTCTTTTCATGGGAAATTTTATATCCCATTTAAATACAATATAAGCCTAAATCGCCTTAGAAACCTCTAGGGGAACAACCACATAGATTGCTTTCTTTTCAGTACTTACCTTTTGGGAAATATTTAAATTTACCTCCATTTTAGGGGAGGAACTTTTTCAGAAATTTGATGTCAATGAACTCACTGATAGGGAAATGAGAAGTTATGATGGTTCTTATTCCTGCGCTACTCTGGGAGGCAGTAGAACATAGTGAAAATCAAAGTCTCCAGGAAGGACTGATTTCAATCCCCACTGAAGTACCTCAGGGACGTCCCTCAAAGACCCTGAGCCTCAGTGTCCTAAACTGTGAAACTGGGTGACTAATACCCATCTCTTAAGGGTGGTTAACGGGTGACCAAACAAGACAATGCTGTAAAATGTTTGCCAAAGTGCAAGGCATTGAATCAGCTGTTGTTATTATTGTTGTTTTTGTTGTTAATATTATTTCTTTCTCTCCTTCTCTTCTAGTGGAAGCCCTGTCTAAAAAGACCTAGTCCTTCTGTGAGAGCCTGGATAAAGATTTTAACATGTTGGTACTACCATATCCTGATCTGTGAAATGGTTGTTAACTTAGCACACCACCTAGCAGGTGACAGGCATTCAGTAACTAACACCATGTGGGTTGAGTTTGAGGGTTTGTTTTTTGTTGTTGTTGTTTTGTTTGTTTGTTTGTTTTTGAGACGGTGTTTCTCTCTTTTTCACCCAGGCTAGAGTGCAATGGTGCGATCTTGGCTCACTGCAACCTCCACCTCCCGGGTTCAAGCGATTCTCCTGCCTTAGCCTCCCGAGTAGCTGTGATTACAGGCTCGTGACACTACGTCTGGCTAATTTTCATATTTTTAGTAGAGATGGGGTTTCACCATGTTGGCCAGGCTGGTCTTAAACTCCTTACCTCAGGTGATCTGCCTGCCTCAGCCTCCCAAACTGTTGGGATTACAGGTGTGAGCCACCGTGCCCAGCCTCTTAATTTACTGTGAATTGTATTTGAAATAAAAAAATAAAGATCAAGTTCCCTGGCCATATATAAGAAATAACCATCTAGGCACGGTGGCTCATGCCTGTATTCCCAGCATTTGGGAGGCCGAGGCAGGTGGATCACAAGGTCAGGAGTTTGAGACCAGCCTGACCAACATCGTGAAACCCCATCTCTACTAAAAATACAAAAATTAGCCAGACATAGTGCCGTGTGCCTGTAATCCCAGCTGCTCGGGAGGCTGAGGCAGGAGAATCACTTGAACCTTGGAGGCAGAGGTTGCAGTGAGCCAAGATTGCACCATTGCATTCCAGCCCAAGCGACAGGGGGAGACTCCATCTGAAGAAAAAAATAAAGAAAGAAAGAAAGAAAGAAAAACAACCACAAACATAGTTTCAATTCTTAAAGGGCTTTCATGCATTTCCTCCTCTGAGGAGGCCATGTAGCTAGTAAATTACAGAATCTGGAAACCTGATTCTGAATTTTATGCACACACTCCCTTCCCTGCTGCCATGGAAGACATGCCTTTGCTCCTACTTCACCTTCCGCCATGATTGTGAGGCCTCCCCAGCCATGTGAAACTGTGAGTCCTTTAAACTTATTTTTCTTTATAAATTACCCAGTCTCAGGTCTTTCTTCACAGCAGTATGGAAATGGACTAATACAGTTATCAAGCACCAAATAAAAGCATCCCATCCCCATAACAAAAGCTCTTGTTGTCTTATAAGCTGTTCTCCATGGTAAACAGAACTAAGGAGAACCTTGTCTAATGTTGTAGATGCTTTCTCTTCCAGTGCCAGCCTCACTGCATTTGGCTTCTACTTGATATAGAACCTTGTGCTCACGTCCAGACTCACCTTGTCCAGGCTGAGTGACCCTGAGGCCAGTCAGGCAGGACCTGGGACCTCTCACAGGGCTGCCCTCTTTTAGATGTTTACTTCGAATAATGGCCTATGCATCTCACACCTTTCCTGTCTCTGACAGGGTTCGGCCAGAATAGATCACAATCCAAGACAATGAACACTCTATATTATTTCTTGGTGCCTGGCTTGCTGGGGGAAAATTAATGCTTCCCTTCCAGCCACCAACTTATGAGAAATGGCAGAGTGAGTTCTTGTCACCTCTTTCTTGTATGCTAAGCATTGGCACAATTTCTATAATGGTAATAATAAACAAAGCAGGCATGGGAGAATCACGGGTGCCTATGTTATATAAAACCTTTGCTGAGGATTTTATCTTTTACCTCTCTAAGTCGTTCCTCTAGTAGTTGCCATATGGGAAATTTGTTTGTTTGTTTGTTTGTTTGTTTTGAGACAAAGTTTTGCTCTGTCACCAGGCTGGAGTGCAGTGGTATGATCTCAGCTCATTGAAACCTCCGCCTCCCGGGTTCAACCCATTCTCTGCCTCAGCCTCCCCAGTAGTTAGGATTACAGGCAGGCACCACCACACCCAGCTAACTTTTGTATTTTTAGTAGAGACGGGATTTCACCACGTGGGCCAGGATGGTCTCAATCTGCTGACCTCGTGATCTGCCTGCTTCAGCCTCCCAAAGTGCTGGGATTACAAGTATGGGCCACTGCATCTGGCCCAGAATTTCCTTTGGAATTTACAAAGAGAATTTTCACTTCCTCTGGTAGAAACTAAAAGGCACAAGTAACACATTCATTTCTTTATTTTCCTTGCTGCCAGGAAGCTCAGAGATACTATGAGAACAATAGTAACCATTGTGGTTAGCTATTTGCCTCTCCTTCCTTTCCTTTGCTCCGATTTTCCATTTTCTCACCTTTTTTCTTTTCTTTCTTTTTTTTTTTTTTTTTTTTGAGACTAAGTCTCGTACTGTCACCTAGGGTGGAGTGCCATGGCAGTGTTGGGATTACAGGCGTCAGCTAGCACGCCCGGCCTTTTCTTTTTTTTTTTTTTTTTGAGACAAAGTCTTGCTCTGTTGCTCAGGCAGGAGTGCAGTAGTGCGATCTCAGCTCACTGCAGCCTCCACCTCCCAGGTTCAAGCATTTCTCCAGCCTTAGTCTGGATTACAGGCAGGAGCCACCACGCCCAGCTAATTTTTTGTATTTTTTGTAGACACAGGGTTTCACCATGTTGCCTACTGGTCTTGAACTCCTGGGCTTACGTGATCCACCCACCTCAGCTTCCCAAAGTGCTGGGATTACAGGTGTGAGCCACCATGCCCGGCCTACTTTATCATCTCTTTAAGTTAGCTAAAATATTATACTTTTTGAGAAGATACGGGGTAAAAACAAACAATTGCCTATGTATGTATGCAATGAAGGCTTAGAGTTTCCAGAGAAAGATCCCAAATACCTTGCAGTATCCTAGAGAAATAAACAAGGCTACCAAGCCTTCCTCATCCTCAAGTCCAAGAGGTGGAGTTGTAGTTCTCAGATTTCAAGGAGCATCTGAAATTCCCCAGAGGGCTTGTGAAGACAGAAAGCTGAGCCCCACCCCTAGAACTTTGATTCAGTAGGTCTGGGTTGGGGTCTGAATACTTACCTTTCTAACAAGTTCCTAGGTGATGCTGATGCTGCTTATCAGTAACCAAAAGCTGAGAACTATTGACCTGAAAGGACAATACAATAGAGACCTATTATCAGAGGCACATGAGTAAAGAAGATATTAACATAACGTGGGCTTAAACAAAAAGGCCATATAAACGGAATAGAAAGGTAGATACCAAGAAGTAATGTAGATATTGGAGAACATAAGGATCAAAGAGAATGAGAAAAGCCAGAGACCTGGAGCGGCCTAAAAAGGCTCTAGAATAAAAGAGATTAAGTTTGATCTAAACCTGAGATGCAAACCAGGTGGGGAAAGCAGGACAGGCATTGGGGTAGAAACAAAGTCACAAACAGAAATGTGGACAGTGTGTTCGTGAATGATGCCCTCAGAATTCGCCACCCAAAGGGCTCCATCAAAGTTTGTTGAATAAATGAGCAATAAAGAGACTTGATTGGTGCAAGCAACAGATTCCTCCCAAGGAAAAGTGAGAGGCTACTAGAGATGTATCTAAGGACTGGATTGTGATTAGTTTTTAATGCAAAATCCAGAGATGAATTTAAGCTTTTTAAGCAATGAGAATTCATTGACAGTTTTGACTAAGATAGTCACTTGAGCAAATATATTTTCAGATATAATTGTATAAGGATATTTTTTATATATTGTATTAGTCCGTTTTCGCACTGCTGATAAAGACATACCCGAGACTGGGTAATTTATAAAGGAAAGATGATTAATGGACTCACAGTTCCACATGACTGGGGAGGCCTCACAATAGTGGCAGAAGATAAAGGAAGAGCAAAGAGACGTCTTACATGGTGGCAGGCAAGAGAGCTAGTGCAGGGGAACCGACCTTTATAAAACCATCAGATCTCGTGAGACTTATTCACTATCACGAGAACAGCTTGGGAAGGACCCGCCCCAGTGATTCAATTCCGTCCCACCAGGTCCCTTCCATGACACGTGGGAATTATGGGAGCTACAATTCAAGATAAGGTTTGGGTGGGGACACAGCCAAACCATATCATATATGATATTCCATTATAATATTACTGATTTCTTTCTTTCTTTTTTTTGAGACGAAGTCTCATTCTTATCGCCCAGGCTGGAGTGCAAAGGTGAGATCTCGGCTCACTGTAACCTCCGCCTCCCAGGTTCAAGCAATTCTCCTGCCTCAGCCTCCTGAGTGGCTGGGATTACAGGCTCCCGCCACCACACCCAGCCAATTTTTGTATTTTTAGTAGAGACGGGGTTCGCCATGTTGGCCAGGCTGATCTCAAACTCCTGACCTCAGGCAATCTGCCCACCTCAGCCTTCCAAAATGCTGGGATTACAGGAGTGAGCCACTGCACCCGGCCAATATTACTGTTTTCTTATGGCTTACCACTTAATAAAATCAACACAAAGGAAGGGAGGAGACATTTCAAATGGGGGCATTAAAATGGTCAAAGGCTGGTATGGGGAGATGAGACCAGAAAACCAATATAGTCCATACTTTCAAGCCTATATAATGAGAAAGAATTGCAAGCATAAGGATGTGTGGCGTGGGAGATAGGTTTTGGAAAGGAGATGAGTTTTGTTTTAAAGCAAGGCCTGTGGGGCGGCGGGGAGTGCTGAGAGCCTCCAGTGAGCAGTAAATTGCCTGTTTTAGTTTGGTGAGAAGAAAGAGCTGGAAGTGTGGAATCATGTTCATGGAGATGCACTCCAGTCCTAAGAAAAGCTTCTTTAACACTCATGCCGGCTTTCCTCCCTGACTGCCTTGTTCTTATGAATCTCCTGGGAGTACTCACAGCTCTGGCGAGTTATAGCTGGAAGCCTTTCCCCTGGCCCCCCAGTCACCCCAGCCCCCAGCCCCTCAGCCCCCCAGCCCAGGCTAGGAGGAGATGCACGTCAGTCACACAGAAGCACCCTTGCAGCTGAGCTGGCTCCGAAGTGGGACCGGAGGCCAGAGTGCATCCACAGCCTTCTCAGGGCTGGGAACTTACCAGCCCAATTCTATGGTAACCCTGGCAGGCCCAGCTGGCAGCGTGGGGATGGCAAGAGGAAAACCCTGGGGGCCAGTCCTGCCAAGAGGGGGAAAGATCAGGCCAGGGCTGGAGCCCAGGCAGGCAACCAGCTCTCATTAGATTTTTTTATGCAGTTGGAGGCAAACCAGGAGATGATATTACTGTAGCAATCAAGGCCAGCAGGAATGTCAAGGCAGGGAGAGGGTGTGACCACACAGAGGACGATACAGAGACAGGAACCCAGAGGGGCTTTCCAGTGCACCTGATTGGAAGAGAGGTCTGAAGGACATCCATGGGAGAGGAGAAGAATGGCTCCTTCAAGTTCAGAGAGAAGAGATGGAAGAGGGAGGAACATGAAACCTGAAGAAAGTTTTTTGAGAACCAGTGTGATTTGGCATGCCAGAGGCTCCAGAGAATGCCAAGAGTTAGTCGTCAGATAAACAAGAAGACTAAGATGATGCACAGTGACTTAGAGCACATGGGAAGAAAATGGGGTCTTCAGAAGATACCAAAGTGAAACAGAGGAAGAATGAGTTGTTCCTTATATCGTCCAGTTGGAGGTGAGTTCATCCAGCTAAACATGTGCCATGTCACCACTCACATTTGGTGGTTAACTTGTGAATCAGAATACGCACGTATCTGAGTGTTTCAGCAACTTCCCCGCTGTTCCCAGTGCCCAGCCGGTTTGGAGAACTGGTCCAGAAGATACGGAGCAGGTACCCTGATTCAGGGAGTGGTTTGGTTTTTTTTGCTGCTGTGGCAGCAGGCAAGCATGGAGGAAAGCAGGAAAGTAGAGCATGGGCCATTGTGGGACCAAGGTCACAAGTTGTATGATACAATAAGGAAAGAGGGATTTTGAAAATATACCAGATTTGAAGGTTGGTGAAGTAGAAAGAAGCAAGAAAGCCCTGATTAGTAAAACCAGAGGTAATTTAGCGGTAGGATCTGGAGGGGAAAATTGCAGAAAACAAAATTTACACTTCGAAAATGGCCTGAGAATGGAAAGGAACAATTTGCTAGTTATACCCATGTACCTGTGGAAGTTGCTAGGGTGCCTAGTGCAATGTGAGTCTTTTTACAGTTGTAATTTTTTAATCATAATAAAGACACCGTAAGGCAGCCTCATCACCATTTTACAGGGGAAACTTAAGCTCCAAGAAAGGAAGTAAAGTTTCTTAGCCCATGGCGCATGCCTGTAGTACCAGCTACTCAGAAGACTGAGGTGGGAGAACCCCTTGATCCCAGGAGTTCAAGTCCTGCCTGGCAACTTAATGAGATCCCATCTCTAAGAATATAAGTTAGGCCAGGCTGGGCACAATGGCTCATGCCTGTAATCCCAGAACTTTAGGAGGCCAAGGCGGCTGGATCATCTGAGGTTAGGAGTTTGAGACAGCCTGACCAACATGGAGAAACTCCATTTCAACTAAAAACACAAAATTAGCCGGGTGAGGCAGCACATGCCTGTAATCCCAGCTACTTGGAGGCTAAGGTAGGAGAATTGCTTGAACCCAGGAGGTGGAGGTTGCCGTGAGCCGAGATCATGCCATTGCACTCCAGCCTGGGAAACAAGAGCGAAACTCTGTCTCAAAAAACTAATTAATTAATTAAAATAAATAAAGATTAGGCCGGGCACAGTGGCTCATGCCTGTAATCTCGGCACTTTAAAGGAGGCCGAAGCAGGTGGATCATGAGGTCAGGAGATCGAAACCATCCTGGCCAACTTGGTGAAACCCCGTCTATACTAAAAATATAAAATTTAGCTGGGTGTGGTGGCACATGCCTGTAATCCCAGCTACTTGGGAGGCTGAAGCAGGAGAATCGCTTGAACCCAGGAGAGGGAGGTTACAGTGAGCCGAGATTGCACCACTGCACTCCAGCCTGGTGACACAGTGAAACTTGGTCTCAATAAAAAAATAAATAAATAAAAATAAAAAGATTAACTTTTTTTAAAGAAGTTAAATATCTTGCACAGATTTCTAACCCAAGTTTATATTCTTTCTGAGACAGAGTTTGACCACTGCAGAAGAATCTTTGTTTCTATACTTTGTTCCTATCTTCTACATTCTTTAAGACTGTCTCATGGAGACAGCTTGTCTGATAAGAGCCTCAATTCCACTTCTATAGTTTGTGGGGCTGAAGGAACACCAATAAGATGGTAAGAAAGAAACTATGCTATCTATTATGTTTCTTTCATGACAAAAGGATGCTGTGGTTATCCCACTGAAATAAAAGCAGGAATTAAACAAATAAATGGGTTACAATCTTTTTTCTCTAATAAGAAATATGGAAAATATAAAAGTAGACTTTGAACTCTTACCATGTTCTATGAAGACATATTGCTTTAAAGTCAGAATGAGTCAGCCAAAACAAGGTCGTTCCTGAAGCTCTGTTTTTTCCTGAAGCTCTGTTTTCTCAAGCACACTCCCAAATATTAGATCCTGAAAAAAAAGGGTTTATGATGTCCAAAACAAACCAGCCAGAGGCAAGAGTAGCACTTAAATGTATTTTTAATCATTACCACTTTTCCTCCTACTTCTCAGCATGTAAACCTAACTGCCAGCTCACCAGGTGGTTGTGACAAGCCATTCAGTGACTTCAGCAAGTGTAAGGACATCAATATTGCCAGTGTATTAAAATTTCTCATTGTTGCCCAAAGGAACACAGTACCACAATGAAATTCTGAACACAATGCTCTTAATTATTTTGAGAAGTTTATTTTTAGGATATACATATTTGTATGTGAGTATGTGTGTGTGTGTGTGTGTATCCACATACATACAAATTTTTTTTCAGTTACATTATAGAACTAGTGATCCAAAAAAGTGCTACAAACCCAAGGTTAGTTTTCATAATTTCAGAGGCCAGAGGCCATGGCAGTGATGCAGAGGAAAAGAGACGCTCTCCTTCAGGTTTGGATTTGGCCATAGGTCACTGTGATCTTTCATGACCAGAACAAAGGCATGTGGAGGGCCAGGTAGCTTCAGTCATGCTGGCAGCTGAAGTTCAGCGTGCCCTGTTTTCATCTTCCTTGGACAGGAGCAGAGTGCCAGGTGTGATTCTCTGGTTCTCTGCCCAGGTTTTCAGGGGTTGCAAGTGGTGCCAGTCATATTCACTTGCGGCCAGAAAGAGCATTCTGATCTTAAGCATATTGCAGGTTTTGGGCCATGGAATCTGAATCAGAAGAGGCAACAGCAGGCACAAAAACTATAGGAAAGGGGAGTTCAAGGTACTATTTGAGGGATAAAGTAGAACCTCATTAGGAACCAAGAAAAACATCTTCTTTAGGACTAACCCAGGGAAAGAATAAAACTGTAATTTCTGTATGAAGTGCATGTTTTTTTTTTCATAATGATAACTTTCAAGATTATTCTTTGCCCATCAGTGTTTGCACTGATGGCTTTAACACTGGAAACTGGACTGTAATTTATCTGATGACTTCTTGAGATATTACCATTTCCTTAAAGGAAAAATAAAAGGAAACCGATGTTCTGTAAAACATCCCATCACCAGCTATGCTGACATTGAAAAGAATGGACAGATCTTTCCTAAAATGGGTATTTGTCAATCCAAAAGTATTTCTCCTCTTTTAAGTTTCCTTGGCAATTAAAAAGAATAAAAGCACTAACCCATATTAAAATGATTAAGTACTAGGATGGTAGCTATTACAGAAACAGTGCCTCAGAACTGAATGAATGCAAAAGTGAGACTTTTACTCGTTGTGAAAGTATATCGTGATGTTTTCATTTTGAAAATATATTCTGCAAATAAACTTCTCAAAATATATTCTTTAAGTCCTCAAGAATGTATGACTGTGGAAAAAAAATAATTACCTTTTCAACTTGAGAGAAGGAAAACTGTTGGAACAGTTTAGGCAATGCCTATCCAATAATTAAAAAAAAAATGTTTCTTGGACCACAATTCATTCTCCAAACCTTCAAAAGCCTATCATTTATCATTAATTTTGAAATAAAACAGGAAATACCTGTACTAAAAGAACCTTTGAAAACAAGCAGAATAATTGGCAAGGAATATTTTGGGAGGCACCGACAATAATGTAATGCCTGGATTAGTCTTTCAAAAAACATGAAATTGTAGCTGGGAGGCATATGTAGCTAAGGATGCAGCATTCCAGCACTGAACATTATAACTCAGTTCTCCTGATATTCTGACATATTATTTAACAAAAAGCACATGGAAGATGTTCTCAGAACATAACTGCAGAGTTCCTATGTGAGTTAAATGTCCACTGCTGCAATAGAGCTCACAGCCATAACTGGTATAAAGATGTGAAAGTGCTTTTGTGCTGGACAGTTTTCAACCACAGAGAGAAACACTTTCAAAGATGTTATATATTTACATTGTGTGTACATGCAAGCATGTAGGTGTGCATACATGTATATAACCCTAACTTGTTTCATTTGTAAAAGGACTCTGAAAGATGGCTATATTTAGCTGTCTTTTAATCTGCTTCATTCTCCAGTTACCCATTCTTTGGGATGTATCTAGAAGTGTGTGGGATTACTGGGGTTATATCCATCTAAAATGTTTGCACTTGCGTTTCCCCACAGGAACCTTGGATTTCCCTGCCTCTGTGTCTTTGCTCAGGCTGTGCTCTCTACTTAGAATATCCACCTTTTGGACTTGGCTCAAAGTTAACTCAAGTGGCATAGCCTCTCCTCATGTCTAGAACCGGATGTGATTTCTTTCATTCATTTTTTGGCCCCTTTCCTTTGACACATTGTATTAGTCTGTTCTCATGCTGCTAATAAAGACATAGTGGACACTGGGTAATTTATAAAGAAAAAGAGGTTTGATAGACTCAGTTTCACGTGGCTGAGGAGGCCTCACAATCATGGTGGAAGGCAAAGAAGGAGCAAAGATACATCTTGCATGGTGCCAGGCAAGAGAGAGCATGTGCAGGAGAACCCCACTTTATGGAACCATCAGATCTCATGAGACTTATTCATTATTATGAGAACAGCATGGGAAAGACCTGCCCCCATGATTCAGTTACCTCCCACTGGGTCCCTCACACACCTGGAAATTATAGGAGCTACAATTCAAGGTGAGATTTGGGTGGGGACACAGACAAACTATATCAGCCATTTTATTTTACCTTTACTTAAGCTGACTAATTATTATACTCCTTTTCTTTCTTACCCTTCCTCCATCCCCACAAACACTATTTAGTAAATTTTTCAAAGGACAATATGTTAATTTCACCTTGTTACAAAAAATTAATTGGGAGTCCTTTAGTTAAGATGGCTCTCTCCGGCATTCTGGGTTCCTACATAAGCAAACCAAATGCAGAGTATTTTAACCAGTCAGAAACCAACAACTCTAACTAATCTCTAACTAGGGACTTTACCAACCAGAAACCGCCAGCTAACATCTACTAGGGACTTTAAGTTACTGTTCCACTTTAGCCAATCAAACGTTCTGTGTCTAGCTTCCCATGCCCCTTATAAAAGTTTTCCTCTTGAGCCCCTTCAGTAGAGCCCTGAACCACTTGCAGTCAGGTGCTGCCAGGTCATTCACTGTCTGCTCAAATAAACACCTTAAAATTTTAATGTGCCTAAGTTTATTTATTTATTTATTTATTTTTTTGAGACAATCTCACTCTGTCACCAGGCTGGAGTGCAGTGGCGTGATCTCCGCTCACTGCAACCTCTACCTCCCGGGTTTGTCCTGTGTCAGCCTCCTGATTAGCTGGGACTACAGGTGCTTGCCACCATGTATGGCTAATTTTTGTATTTTTAGTAGAGACAGGGTTTCCCCATGTTGGCCAGGCTGGTCTCAAACTCCTGATCTCAAGTGGTTCACCTGCTTAGGCCTCCCAAAGTGTTGGGATTACAGGCGTGAGCCACTGCACCCGGCCGAAAGACATACTTTAAAATTTGATCAAAAAAATCCTAAGTAATCAAAATGTAAATTTATCCCAAGTTTTTTCTTAAACCAGTTTTCATGCCAACTCTTTTTTCCACCTCATAATATGACAGTAGCTTAATCCTCAAGCATAAATTTTAGAAAAGAGATTGGGGAAAAAAAAGTTGTTTTGTATTATCCTCACCCCCACCCCACTGTTCTAGTCTCTAGCATTTAAAAGGCAAATTGTTTAACCACTCTAAACTATCTCAAGGATTAAAGAGGAGCTACTCAGTGATTCATTCATCATACCTACTGGGTATCTACCACAAGCTAAGCAATGTTCTATGTGCTAACTTTAATTTTTAAAAAAGAAAAAGAATGCATTTCCACCCAGAATGAATATAACTGATTCTACTTTTGAAGGAAGTTGGCTGAATTGGTGTAATTGGGGATGTAAGGTTGCCAGAAAAAATATAGGGCACCCAGTTACATTTGAATTTGATAAGCAACAAATACATTTGTATTATAAATATATTCCATGCAACATGTACTAAAGAATTACTTACTGTCTAATGAAATGCAACTGTAGCTGGGTGCGGTGGCACACACCTGCAATCTAGCACTCTGGGTGGCCAAGGTACGTGAATTGCTTGACCCAGGAGTTTAAGACCAGCCTGGGCAACATGCTGAAACCCCATCTCCATCTCTACTAAAAATACAAAATATTAGCCGGGTGTAATGGCACATGCCTATAGACTCAGGGAATTCAAGACTGCAGTGAACCATGATCATGACACTGAACAGAGCAAGACCTGTCTCTCTCTCTCTCTCTCTGTCTCTCTCTCTCTCTCTCTCTCTCTCACACACACACACACACACACACACACACACACAGACACTCGGGGAAAGAAAGATATTCAGATTTAATTGGCCAGCCTTTATTTATTTTATTTATTTATTTTATTTTTTTATTTTAATTTTTGAGACGGAGTCTCGCACTGGCACTGTCACCCAGGCTATAGTGTAGTGGCGCAATCTTGGCTAACTGAAATCTCTGCCTCCTGGGTTCAATCAATTCTCCTGCCTCAGCCTCCTGAGTAGCTGGGACTACAGGCGTGTGCCACCATGCCCAGCTAATTTTTTTGTATTTTTAGTAGAGATGGGGTTTCACCATGTTGGCAAAGATGGTCTCAGTCGCCTGACCTCGTGATTGCCGTGGCCTCCCCAAGTGCTGGGATTACAGACATGAACCATCGCGCCCAGCCACCATCCTTTATTTTTAAGACTTTTAGGTTCACTGCAAAATTAAAAGGAAGGTACAGGGATTTCCCATGTGTCCCTTGCCTCTACACATGCCTTCTCCATGATCAACATTCCCCATCAGAGTGGTTCATTTGTTACAATTGGCAACCTGCATTAATACATCACGAACTTCCAGAGTCCATAGTTTACATTAGAGTTTACTCTTGGTGTTGTACATTCTATATAATGATATGCACTCTTCATTACAAAATCATACAGAGTATTTTCATTGCTCTAAAAATTCTCCATTCTCCACCTAATCATCTCCACTCTTTCTCCTATCTTGTATTTTTATTTGCTTAAATCTGTCAACCGTAGTGGGGAAAGGCCTGGCTACATTGCTGCCTTCTTTTGCAGGAGCTGACTGGGGCTGGAGAGTGAGAATCAGAACAGACAGCTCAACGTGTAGCTGGCTGGCTTTGAGTATTCACAACTGCATAGTGAGGGCAGAGAATTAAGAAGCTGAAGTGGTAAGGAGCTGACTACTTTGCATAATAAAATTCTAAATTATCAGGATGAGATGGGAATGGGGCAGATGCTGAGTAAGAAAAGGGAAAGAAAGGTGGGCATAGTAGGAGGCTAAAACTCAGGCAGAGTATTAGTTAAGTATTAGTTTTTCCATACCACAGTGATAACTATTGTCCTTCACCTTCCCAAATCTCTTACTACATACATTCATGGGTAGTAAACAGAAGAATAGAAAATATTTTATAGAGTAATGTTCATTTAAATCTTCAGAACTTTAGGTACTTTTGGGTCGCAGCCAAATAGCTTTGCTATGGATGCAAGTGAGGTAAAACACTAGACCTATCAGTTTTCAGTTTAGTTCTAATTTGCTCCTGGTGCACAGTCATAACTGTAGAGTGATTGCTCTTATGGAGCTAGCTAAGACAACTATTCATCCAAATGGCAAAGCATCCACGTAAGCCTTTGCCCCAGATCCTAGGGCCATCCTACATATTTGCTATTTGTGGTTCTCAGAGGTTTCATGTCCCACCTGCCTGGTTTCCTGCTCTTTCTGTGGCCAGACTCTGTTGGACAGCCTTAGGTACACCGCTAGTCTATACTCAGAAACTCACTCTGTTCCAGCTACAAGTACCCAGACGGCTGCTCTTCTCTTCCTAGAGCCAATAAAGATTCACCAAACGTCATGCCTGTGGCTCTCACTCCTGAGGTGTGTAGAAATCATTTTCTATTGACTGTGCTCAAGGGTGGAAGCCAGAGCCTGGTGTCTCAATGGCATTATCAAATGACAGATCCCTAAATACCATAACGAAGGTCAGCCATACGGACCTGGCTTTTTTGATCAAGGCTCTTAGTCACCTAAAGTTTCTCCAGGCCCTCTAGTTCTCTGGGATTCTGTATCCCAGCTGGCTCTCAGGGGTTTCACGTCCCACCTACCTGGTTTACTGCTCTTTCTGCTGCCAGACTCTGTTGGACAGCCTTAGGAACACCACTTGTCTATACTCAGAATGCTCACTCTGTTCCAGCTGGAAGTCTGAAAGCCAGCCTTCACTCTGTTCCTTTACTTTAGAACCCTCCCTCTAAAATATGGAATCTAAGATACACTTAGACAACAGCTTCTGCTTTTTTCTGCCTCACACCCCAGCAATCACCTTTCTCCTGTTGGCTCCTGGCCTCCTCTCTCACCCTTAGCTCACAGCATACCTTCGTCAGCATTTAGCTGTGCCCTTTAACTTGTCTCCTGAGACCTGAACACAAACAATCTGACACCCTAATTCCACATTTCATTTTTGGTCTTGGAGCTAATAAGGATGTGCCTTAGACAAAAAGTGTCAGAATTGTTCCTGCACCTCCACCAGAGATTGGGTGAAAGAGAAACATCATACGAGTCACACTAGCTGCTGTGACAGATAAACTCACCAACTTTAGTGGCCACATGCAATAAAAATATATGTCTTGCTCATGTAACAGAAGAGGTTGACTGCTGACTTTTCCTTTATATGGTAACTGTGGGAAAAGGTCCACCTTCTTCAGATTCCTCAGTGTTGAGTCCACAGATAGGGAAAGAGAGGTTTGAGAGCACATACTTCTTAACAGATGCGGCCACATTTCCACCTAGATACAAAGAGTTGGGAAATGTGGTCACTGACCTGGCAGCCACTATTCACTGACTACTCTACACCATGGAAGTGGGTTACACAAATCTTCAGTGGGCAATAAGCTGTGTTTGCCACAGATGGTAATCCCAATTGTCTTGGTCAATAATAGAGCTTCCACCCTAAAGAGAAAAAATAATATATAAAAGTGTCGAGACGTCTTTCTTCAAATAAACCAAGTAAATTGTTTATTTATTTATTGAATAAAAGGATTAGAGGGAGAATACATGGATTCTTCAAAGTGATTTGAGGCTGGGCGTGGTGTGGCTCATGCCAGTAATCCCAGCACCTTGGGAGGCTGAGGTAGGCGGATCCCCTGAGGTCAGGAGTTTGGGACCTGCCTGGCCAACATGGTAAAACCCCATCTCTACTAAAAATACAAACATTAGCCAGGCATGGTGAAGTGTGCTTGTAATTCCAGCTACTAGGGAGGCTGAGGCGGGAGAATTGCTTGAACCTGGGAGGTGGAGGATGCAGTGAGCCGAGATTATGCCATTGTACTCCAGCCTGCACAGCAGAGCGAGGCTACGTCTTGAAAAACAACAACAACAACAAAGTGATCTGAGAAGTCTGTAAGTTGTTTATGTATCTGTAGTGTCCCTTCCTGTGTGTATATTTAACAGTGTGCAACTGGTTTCTCAATCTCCTGTAGCCAAACAGAGGTAATTGAGACGTGACAGTATGCAGCAGGTTCTTCATTGCCTATAGGTAAACACACCTGTTTGAAAGAAAATAGATCTAGGGGATATCTGAGAGCCTTCTCATTTTCTTATTTTCTTATTTTTGCTATTGCACATAGGATAAAAGCATAGATGTATATAGGTCTAAGAATACTTGCTAAGCAGATTTATTCATTCAACATTCCTTTTTTGAGTGTCTACAATGGCTACTCAGTCATTATCCTAAGCAATAGAAATATTAGAATAATAATATAAGCTCTCAGGGAGCTTATAGGGTAATAGAGTAAAAAGTACACGTCAAAGTGGTTCCATTCTTGAGATTAGAGCATGCTGAGTTTATCCTTTGAGAAGAGAAGGATACATGTTAGGATCTGTGATAACCTATTTGAAACAAAAAAATAATAACCAATGTTGTATAGATTAATTGTATTGCTTGGGGGTAGAATCTATGTCGTTGATAATGAAGATTGGTCATACGATTATGGGGCAGATAGCTGCCTACATGACACATTTTGTGAGATTATGCAAGGCCCTTGATGACAAACCATTTCCCATTACTAGCTTGACTTGGAAGGCCACAACTTAAAAGCTAACACATGGGGACAGTATTGGGCATTATTACTTTTATTAGTATTAACCAAACTTGTAGCAGAAAGAAGGGCTAAAGATAGGGAGACAGAGGCAGGCTGTTGGGGTGGCCTGGCAACCAGGAGTCAACCTGGAGTATTCCTGAGTCAGAAGTGAGAAAAAATTACTACTTTTTTTTTTTGAAATGGAGTTTTGCTCTTGTTGCCCAGGCTGGAGGGCAGTGGTGGGATCTTGGCTCAATGCAACCTCTGCTTCCTGGGTTAAAGCGATTCTTTTGCCTCAGACTCCCGAGTAGCTGGGACTACAGGCACACGCCACCACACCTGGCTAATTTTTGTATTTTTTTAGTAGAGACAGGGTTTCACCATGTTGGCTAGGATGGTCTTGATCTCTTGACCTTGTGATCTGCCCACCTCGGCCTCTCAAAGTGCTGGGATTACAGGCATGAGCCACCGTTTTGTTTTTCGTTTTTTGTTTTTGAGACGGAGTCTAGCTGTGTCACCCAGGCTGGAGTGCAGTGGTGTGATCTCTACTCACCACAACCTCCGCCACCCTGGTTCAAGCGATTCTCCTGCCTCAGGCTCCCAAGTATCTGGGATTACAGGCACCCACCTGTAATGACGGAATCTCGCACTGTCACCCAGGTTGGAGTGCAGTGGCATAATCTCGCCTCGCTGCAATCTTCGCCTCCTGGGCTCAAGTAATACTCCTGCCTTGGCCTCCTGAGTAGCTGGGACTACAGGCATGCGCCACCACACCCAGCTAATTTTTATGTATTTTTAGTAGAGACAGGGTTTCATCATGTTGGCCAGGATGGTCTCAATCTCCTGACCTCGTGATCCGCCCTCCTCAGCCTCCCAAAGTGCTGGGATTACAGGAGTGAGCTACCGTGCCTGGCCCAATTTTTGTATTTTTAGTAGAGACGGGGATTTCACTGTGTTAGCCAGGCTAGTCTTGAACTTCTGACCTCGTGATTCACCCTCCTCGGCCTCCCACAGTGCTGGGATCACAAGCATGAGCTACCAAGCCCAGCTGAAAAAATTCCTACTTTTAAAAGTCACTGCTGTTGTAAGCCTCTGCTGCTTGAGAATGCATCCAATCTCCAGGCACGTTGGGGGAGTGGGCTGGGGAAGTAAATCTTGAATATCTTAAGAATAAATTTTGAATCTTTCTTCAGGGTTTTGAAGTGGAGTTACTGATTTAAGCAGGATTTTTATACCATTAGGGATGGAAAATTGTCATGAGGAGCCATTAGCAATGGCAATGTGTAAGCTTTTACCCAGATTCCCACCTACATCAAGTATGTTTTTCAGACTCCAGAAACCCACATCTTTCAGTTTTTCTTCTTTGAACTCAGCTTTTTTTTTTTTTAAACTCAGCTCTTATCAAGAACCTTTTATGACACTTGCTGTTTTTTAAGATAGATTATTACTCGTGTTATTCTTATTTCTCTTACTAGAGGGGAAACCGTTGGCATAAAATGTAGTGGTTAAAGACATACCCTGGATTCAGACAGATCTCAGGTTAAAGACATGCCATGGGTCTCAGGTCACCATGTGACCTCAAGCCAACACTCAACCTCTCTTAGCCTCAATGCCTTCTCTGAAAATGTATATTATAATAGTAGGTGAAATGTCCACAGCATCATACAAAAGCATACAGCATTCAGTGTGTGTTAGCTACTTTAAAAAAAAATAGGTATTTTTCCTTTGTTAAATTTAGTAATTTCAACCTCAGGAAGCCAGTGTTCTTAAAGCCATTTTCCTGAGGAGGTTCCACACTACAGAGGTTACATAACTTTCTCAAAGTTATGTAGCTAGTGGATAGAACAATCCGAATTTGAACCCAGGTTGTGTCTAGGCAACCTCTCTTTTCAGGGCAACAGGCTGCCACTATTAGATTCTATCCATAGCCAACTCATACTGTAGGGTTTTAGTGATTCCTTTTGTGTATCTTGTTTCCTCCTAGTGAAACAAATAGGCTCTGGTAGGAATGGGTCTTGACTCAAGCTTTCCTGTGTTTATCACAGAAATAGTATTTGGTAGGCATTCAATGCTTCAGGACTTGAAAATTGAGAACAGATACTGCTTTTCATTCTGAACAATGATTTGTCAATATAAGGAAACATTTTCATTGTTTTCACATAAAAATGTTTCACTGATGCCATAATGCTAGTAGAGTTTACAAATATTATAAAGGTATAAGAAGAAAATAATTAAATTACATTTTCTGAAAAACATATTAGTCTCTAAATTGTATTTTTTTTTGTAGCTTAAGAGTCAAAAGCCAGAGAACTACAAATTTATTTTTATGATGTTTCGCCCAAAAGGGTTCAAGATGAAAATTACCACCCAAAATCATGCTAAAATTTATTGGTCTTCGTTATTGCTCCTCTTGAAATAAAGAGGGCAGACAATGGAGATTTTTTTAAACATTTAAATAGCACTCTAATAAAAAACCTCTTAATTTTTAAACAGCCTGTTTTTTTAAAAAATAAAAGCTCATTATTATCACTCATCATTATTCTTCTACAAACTCTGTCACAAGCATAAAATGGAAATTTACTAGCTTTTTTAAAGAATGTTATCATTTACGTATTAAAATAACAATTGCTCTTATTTTTTTCTCTCAGATACTGACCATACTTCCCAAATTAATTTATACCATTGCAGAAACTATTTTAGCTCTGAAATTTGAAAATTTTTTAATTCTACACAGTATTTGAAGAATTTTTTAGTTATTTCCAAGCATTCATTTTGATGGAGTCTTTCTTTGGTCACTCAATAATTCAACCAGCGTTAATTGAGTGCAAATTATGTGCTAAGCACTATGCTTGGTGCTAAGAGACACAGGGCAGAAAAAATACATTTCTTATACTCAACAACCTCTCAGAAGACATTTAATGAATAATTTTATTTTCCTGTTATAGTAAAATAAGCAGACTTGAGTTCCTCTAAGCATCATTAAGTAACTTCTCTTTCAAATGTGGGTCTCTCTTGACATAAGGCTCCACTATTTAGTGTGCTCAATGCATTGTTGAAGATTTCTAACCCTGGGTTTGATATTTTATTAGTTTCATTTTAAGCCACATTTCCTGATCCTAGTGAAGGGTTTTTGTCATCCATTCATCTGATAAATATTTGAGTATCAATGTGTGTAAGGCAACACGTTAGTGTCTCTGCAGGCTAAAATAAATGGTATGGTGCAAAAACTGAATGGAAGAAATAAGGATTTCAGCTGGGACTTTGGATAAAGAGAGGAAAGCATATTTTCCAGTTACTGTCACATGCATCACTATTAAAGAAGATAATATCCCTTTAAGTAGTTGAGGATTTCCTTTCCTCAAGGGGCTTGCCAAGCACCATCCCAGGTATCTATTACTAAATAGGATTTTTATCCAGAACCCTTTTCTGCTTCCCTACTCTGAAACAGGATGTTCAGAACTCTGGAGAGACATTTAAATGGCATGGGTGACCGGGCACAGTGGTGCACACCTATAGTCCCAGCTACTTGAGAGGCTGAGGCATGAGAATAGCTTGAACCCGGGAGGCAGAAGTTGCAGTGAGCCAAGATCATGCCACTGCACTCCAGCATGGGTGACAGAGTGAGACTTTGTCTCCAAAAATAAAATAAAATAAGTTAAATCAGTGGCATGGAGACTGATATGGTTTGGCTGTGTCCCAACCAAATCTTACCTTGAATTGTAATAATCCTCATGTATCAAGGGCAGGGTCAGGTGGGGGTAATTGAATCATGGGGGCAGTTTCCCCTATACTGTTCTCATGGTGGTGAATATGTCTCACAAGATCTGATGGTATTATAAATGGGGGAGTTCCCCTGCACGAGCTCTCTTGCCTGCCACCATGTAAGACGTGCCTTTGTCCTTCCTTTCTCTTCTACCAGATGTGTAAGGCCTCCCCACCCATGTGGAACTGTGAGTTTATTAAACCTCTTTACTTTAAATCACCCAGTCACTGCCATGTCTTTATTAGCAGCATGAGAACGGACTCATACAGTAAGCCTGCACCCTCTTCCTCTAAGCTTCTAGCCAACTCCGGTCATGTTAGGTTCTAGCTTCCTGCCTCTGGATCTTCTCAAGAGTCAGGAATATGCACTGCGATATGGACAGGAGCCAAGGTGTGTAGTATGGATGAAAGTCACTTACGTTCTACATTACACCATTCTGTGAGATTTTCACTTTAAAACCCAGAATGCATTTACTCTTTAATTGTAAAGAAAGTTTTAAAATTACAAAATTAGAAAATCACATTCTCTGGAGTCAAAGGCAGCTCCTAGCTCCCAAAAGCACCTCTCGTGTCTTACCACTCAAAATGTAGGAAAATGTAAGAGACCCCAGGAAAAGGGACGGCTTTCTTCATTTAGAATTTCGTCTCTCATCCACTCCCAGTTTTTCTTTGCTAAGGTGTGTCTTTCCACATTTATTCTACAAGCATGTGTCCTATGGCTCTCCCTGAGGAGATCAAAGCTGTGTGGGGCTATGGCGTCTTTCAGTAGGGTGAGACTGGAATGGGAAGGGAGAGGTTGTGAGATAAAGGCAGGTAATTAAAAACTGGTCTATAGTCTGGTATAGTGGATCAGCACTTTGGGAGGCCAAGGCAGGTGGATCACCTGAGGTCGGAAATTGGAGACCAGCCTGACCAACATGGCAAAACCCCATCTCTACTAAAAATACAAAACTTAGCTGGGCGTGGTGGCACGTGCCTGTAATCCTAGCTACTCGGAAGTCTGGGGCAGGAGAATCACTTGAACCCAGGAGGTGGAGGTTACAATAAGCCGAGATTTCACCATTACACTCCAGTCTGTCAACAGAGCCAGACTGTATCTCAAAAAAAAGAAGGAAGAAAAAGGAAAAGAAAACTGTTCTGTGGAAATCTGACTCTGAAGAATTCACTATTGGCTGGTATCACCATTTGTATACAGAAGCAGCAGAACCAGCACTTGGGTATTCTACTGCAAGTTTGAGGTCCTCACACAGCTGGTTTGAAGGTTTTTACGGTTCAATTCACCCCAGTCTTGCACCTTAAAGTTGGTTCATCCCAGAAGGGTGGCTGATGACCAGTTTTCTTTTCTTTTCTTTTCTTTTCTTTTCTTTCTTTTCTTTTTTTTTTTTTTAAAGACAGAGTCTCACTCTATCGCCCAGTCTAGAGTGCAATGGCACCATCTTGGCCCACTGCAATCTCCGCCTCAGGATTCAAGGGATTCTGCTGCCTTAGCCTCACAAGTAGCTGGAATTACAGGCATGTGCCACCACGCCCGGCTAATTTGTTTACTTTCAGTAGAGATGGGGTTTTACCATGTTGGCCAGGCTGGTCTCAAACTCCCGACCTGACGTGACCCCACCCGCCTCGGCCTCCCAAAGTGCTGGGATTACAGTCTTGAGTCACCACACCTGGCCCTGATGACTGGTTTTCTGAGGGCATGCTTTACCTGTCAGATGAGCAGAAGGTTCCATGAGTCTTTGGAGAACTTGCATCCTTCAGATAACCAGCTTATGACAAATGAATTTATTTCTTGTTAATGTTCTCAGTACTCCACATGCCAGTCACACCATATGTGAGTTTCTTCTAGAATGAGTGAGTTGGCTGAGGCTCACCCCTGAAATAAAGGAAAACCATGTGGGATAGTTGATCCTCTTTCTTCTCCACCTATAACTGCTCTGTAAGAATTCTCTTACTAGGCCGCGCACGGTAGCTCACGCCTGTAATCCCAGCACTTTGGGAGGCCCAGGTGGGTGGATCATAAGGTTAGGAGTTCAAGACCAGCCTGATCAACATGGTGAAACCCCGTCTCTATGAAAAATACAAAAAAAAATTTAGCCGGGCATGGTGGCGAGTGCCTGTAATGCCAGCTACTTGGGAGTCTAAGGCAGGAGAATTGCTTGAACCCGGGATGCAGAGGTTGCAGTGAGCCAAGATCACACCACTGCACTTCAGCCTGGGCAACAGAGTGAGACCCTGTCTCAAAAACAAAACAAACAAACAAACAGACAAAAAAGAACACTCTTACTAGCAGCGTCTTGCCACATATAATCCAAATGTGGACGACTCATTTTAGTCTCTGCTCTAATACCGACTCCCTGGATCACATAGACCTATCCAAAATCTTGTGCATTATTATCCTGGTATCTGAGGATAATAAGGAAAGCCTACATGCGAAAGCCTCTTGGAATAGACACATCTATACATAGTTTGCAGTTCAGACTAGTGTGTTTTTAGCAACAGCATATCCACTGTTGGTCAAGCACATTAGTGGTCCATTACTGGAATCATATTTGGTGGCATGCCAAGTGTCTTCTGATTTGACATCAAAGTGGTAATGATAGTCAGCTTGAATGAGTGAACTAGCATCTGTGAAGCTCCTTACCATGGAGAGAACTAAATTTTTTTTTGAGACAGAGTATCGCTCTGTCTCGGTGCTGGAATGCAGTGGTGAGATCTCAGCTCACTCTAACCTCCACCTCCTGGGTTCAAGCGATTCTCCTACCTCAGCCTGCTGAGTAGCTGGGACTACAGGTGTGCACCACCACACCCAGCTAATTTTTGTATTTTTCATGGAGATGGGGTTTCACCATGTTGGCCAGGATGATCTCCATCTCTTGGCCTTGTGATCCACCCACCTCGGCCTCCCAAAGTGCTGGGATTACAGGCGTGAGCCACCACCTGGCCCATAGTTGATTTTATATTGATATTTTACTGTTTTCTCATTTGCTTTTGCTTTCCTTCCCAAGCAGCGTATTTATTGTTGTTAACTTGGATCAGTTTTCGTGATCTTGGTATTAAGTGAGACAGCTATGTAAACAAGCTGCAAGCCATCATTAGAAGGATGTCTGGTCCATTGCCAAGATTCATTGATCTGTTTATTATGACCCTACCCAGGACAATTTCAGTGGCAATTTTAAAAATCGTCTTAGGGTTTCACTTGCAGAAGGCCACTGGTTCATTTATTAACCTGCATTTGAGGGCTAGCTTGCTGTATAATCTTACCAGCATTATTATGACAGTTGTTGTAATCCACTGCAGCCAGGGAGCAATATCCCAATTACACGTTCTATTGTTTCACTTGTGATATGAGAGCAATACAAATTGTTGATGATAATTACGTTGATTTTCAGCAGTTTGCAAATTAGTAAATTAGTACATTTAGAAATATAAATATACCCGAAGGCTAATATGTGTGTTGGGGCTAGTTAACAAGTATTTATTGAGTGCCTACAGTATGTGTGGTGGACTATAATAGGCACAGTGGTAGGGATACTAGTGACAGTATAAAACTAACAAGGAACCTACGCGGCCTCGGGTTACAATTTGTGCTAGATAAAAATAAAAGTACTTTACTAATTGAGTTAGTCTATTCTGGCAAAAAGCAACCCTGAAATGGCATAAAACAACAATGTATTAATTCCTACAATTCTGTAGGTTGGCTAGGCTGTTTATTGGCTGGTTTCAGAGGATGACGAGTGGGAGAGTCGCTGGGTTGGAGAGGCTAGCCTCCCTCACAGGAATGGCAGTTGGTGTTGGCTGTGGGCTAGGTATCTTGCTTCTTCACCACCCCACCCCTAAGACGGAGTCTTGCTCCGTCACTCAGGCTGCAGTGCAGTGGCGTGATCTCTGCTCACTGCCACCTCCACCTCTGGGGTTCAAGCAATTCTCCTGCCTCAGCCTCCCAGGTAGCTGGGATTACAGGCGCCCACCACCACACCTGACTAATTTTTGTACTTCTACTAGAGATGGGGTTTCATTATGTTGGCCAGACTGGTCTTGAACTCCTGACCTCATGATCTGCCCACCTCGGCCTCCCAAAGTTCTGGGATACAGGTGTGAGCCCCCCACCCCTGGCCCGACCATCTTGCTTGCTTCTTTTGTTTTTTTTTTGAGATAGAGTCTTGCTCTGTCACCCAGGCTGGAGTGCAATGACGCTGTCTCGGCTCACTGCAACCCCACCACCCAGGTTCAAGCGATTCTCCTGCCTCAGCCTCCCGAGTAGCTGGGATTACAGGTGCCCGCCACCACACCCAGCTAATTTTTGTATTTTTAGTAGAAATGGGGTTTCACCATGTTGGCCAGGGTGGTCTAGATTTCTTAACCTCCTGATCTGCCTGCCTCAGCCTCCCAAAGCACTGGGATTACAGGTGTGAGCCACCACACCTGGCTTGCTTCTTTTATAAGTGGCCTCCCATTCTCTGGTAGGGTAGACCCTTACATGTTCTCAGGGCAATGCTCTGAGAGAATGAAAGAGGAAGCTGCAAGGCCGGTTGAGGTCAAGCCTTGGGAATTGCATAACATCACGTCTGTCACATTCCACCGATCAAAGCAAGATTTAAGGCCCGCCCAGATTCACGGCATTGGAGAAACAGATTGCACCTCTTGATGAAAGTAGAAGCAAAGCCGCATCAAAAAAGTGAGGACATACCAGGATGGATGTGTTGGGGCTCACTGGGTCAATTCATTCTACCTACAAATCATCTACTACCCTCTCAAAATAGCTACATTTGCCTTGTCTCCGTTTCCTCTATGAAGAAGGGTACATAAGCATCTGGACCCCATTGGGTTACAGACTGAATAATCATTCTCCTGTGATTCCTCCCCATGCTTATGCACATTAAATAAATTTGAATCCCTTCTTCTCTATTAATCTGCCTATTGTCAGTTTTATTTCAAGGAACCTTTAGAGGGCAGACAGGAAGATTTCCTCTGGCCTTTACAGGTGGGATTTGTTCCATGCTTTGTAATCTACTACACTTACTATGTAAAAACTAGTCCTGCTTGGCACAGCGGCTCACGCCTGTAATCCCAGCACTTGGGGAGGCTGAGGCGGGCAGATCACGAGGTCAAGAGATCAAGACCATCCTGGCCAATATGGTGAAACCCTGTCTGTATAAAAAATAAAAAAAATTAAAATAAATAAATAACAGTCTCACTCTCACTCATAGCTCGCCCTCTGACAATCAGTATTATCAGTTTTCTCTATGTTCTTCTACATATATTTTATCCACATATGTGCAAATACATAGAGATATTCCCTTTCTCTCCCTTTTCCCTTTCTCTCCCTTTTTACACAAAAGGTAGCATACTACATATGCTGTTTTTCACCTTGCTTTTTTTTCCTTATTATATCTTACTCTATTCAATATCTAAAGAGATTTGCATTCTCTTTTAGAGCTATACAGTATTCCATGGTATTCCATGTACCATAACTTATTTATTCAGTATCCTATTGAATGGACACTTAGACTGTTTTTCTGTCTTTTGCTATTTAAACAAAGCTACAATGGATTACTATGTCACTTTCCTCAAGTGGAAGTATATCCACAATTTCCTAGCAGCTCAAAAGATATATGCATTTGTAATTTTGATAAATATTGCCAAATCAATTTCTCTAACTGCTAAACCATTTTACACTTCTAACAGTAATGTGTGAGTATGCCTGTTCCTCACACCCTTCATCAGGTTATCAAATGGCTGATATTTACATTAGTAACTGTTATTACAAGTTGTTTTTTGGCCAGGCATGATGGCTCACGCCTGTAATCCCAGCACTTTGGGAGGCCAAGGCGGGCCGATCACTTGAGGTTCGGAGTTCAAGACAAGCCTGACCAACATGGTGAAACCTCATCTCTACTAAAAATACAAAAATTATCAGGGCATAGTGGTAGGCACCTGTAATCCCAGCTACTCGGGAGGCTGAGGCAGGAGAATCGCTTGAACCCAGGAGTCAGAGGTTGCAGTGAGCCAAGATCATGCTGTTGCACTCCAGCCTTGGCAACAGAGCAAGACTCTGTCTCAAAAAAAAAAAAAAGAAAAGAAAAGAAAAGAAAAGCTGTTTTCTACTTTTCTACAATGACTTAAAGTAGAAAAAACACTGTAGCATAATCTGGGTTTATGTAACAGGTTAGGTTTCATTATAATAATTTCCCTGGTGATGACCTAACAGCTCAAATGTCCTGTATAACTTGCCTAGTGCCATGCAGCAGGTAAGGGTCAAAATCAGGTCTGGGGTACTTTAAGGGATATACCCTAACATCAATATTGTCTTATATTATGTAAAATATACATAATATAAAATTAACCAACTATGCCATTTTAAGTGTACAGGTTAGTGTCAATAAGTTATTTGTACACTGTTGTGCTACCATTCCCCCACAGAACTCTTCATATTGTAAAAATGGAAACTCTGTACCTATTAAATAATAACTCTCCTTCTTTCTGACCCCAGGCCCTGGCAACCACTATTCCACTTTCTGTCTCCATGAGTTTAAAACTCTAGGTACCTCTTATCAGTGGATCATATTTGTCCTTTTGTGACTGGCTTATTTCACTTAGCATAATGTCCTCAGGGTTCACTCACGTTGTAGCATGTTTTCAATGAAGTTTTTAATCTAGATTTCCCTATGTCTAATGATGTTCATGTGCTCACTAATCAATTGTACAACTTTTAGGAAAAGCGTCCATTCATATATTTTCAGTCTGTTCTAAATGTGTCTCCCAAAATTCATGTGTTAAAATTTAATGGTCAAGGTCATAGTATTAAAAGGAGGGGCCTTGGCTAGGCGAGGTGACTCACACCTGTAATCTCAGCACTTTGGGAAGCCGAAGCAGGTGGATCACCAGAGGTCAGAAGTTTGAGAGCAGCCTGGCCAACATGGCAAAACCCCATCCCTACTAAAAATACAAAAATTAGATGAATGTGGTGGTGTGCACCTGTAGTTTCAGCTACTCCAGGGGGCTGAGGCAAGAGAATCGCTTGAGGCGGAGGTTGCAGTAAGCTGAGATCACGCCACTGCATTCCAACCAGGAAGACAGAGCAAGACTCCATCTCAAAAATAAATAAATTAATAACATAACATAACATAAATAACATAAAAGGAGGGGCCTTTAGGAGGTGGCTAAGTCATGAAGGAGCCCTCAAAATGAGATTAGTGTCTTTATAAAAGGCCTGAGGGAGTGGGTTCTCTTTCTTCTGTTGTTTTGCCATGTGGAGACAGCAAGAAGGCCCTACCAGACACCAAATGCTGGCACTTTGATCTTGGACTTTCCAGCATCCAGATCTATAAGAAATACATTCCTGTTCTTTATTAATTATCCAGTCTGTGGTATTTTGTTATAGCAGCACAAATGAACTACGGCATTATCCACAATTTAATGATTACTGTGGATCAAACCCCACTTTTTGGATTGCCTATGAAGCATCTCTAGGTATGTCCTCATTTTCCCCTTCTAGAATTCATGCAATGGTATATCACTTAATCACAACCTTTGAGCTAATAGAAGCTCAGTAATAATGACGTTCATCATAACGGGAAGTCCTGCTGAATCCTGATGTGCCCTCCAGCATAATAGAGAAAAATGTGAATCATGTTAACTATGAATAATTTTAAGATTTAACATATATTTTAATTAGTCTGATTCTTCAAAATTGGTAATGTCTATAGGTCCTCATTAACTCTTCATTTTTATTTTTCATTTTAATCTACTGTATACATTGCTGCCTGAATAATTTTTAACAGTGTAAATCTGATCATGTCAGTCCCTACCTCAAAACCTTCTAAAGCTCCCAACTCAAATAAATACAATCCTTGTCTCTAATTCAGGATCTTTCCACATGCTATGGTCTTGATGAGCCCTCAAAAGTTCAAGGGTTGGAAACTCGGTTGCCACTGTGGTGGTGTTGAGAGGCAGGGCTCTGAGAGGTTATTTACCTCGGAGTCTGGCCCCTTTTCTCTGTCTTGCATGCTCACTTCTGCCTTCTGCCTTTCAACCATGGGGTAACCCTGCCCAGATGCCAGTGACATGCTCTTGGGTTCTCAGCCTCTAGAATCATGAGCCAAATAAATCTATTTTCTCTATAAATTACCCAGTCTGTGGTATCCTGTTGTAGCAACAGAAAACAGACTAAGATATCTTTTTTTGACACACAAAAAGTCAGTAAAATACATATTTTATGCTGGGCGCAGTGACTCACGTCTGTAATCCCAGCACTTTGGGAGCCCGAGGTGGGCAGATCATGAGGTCAGGAGATGGAGACCATCCTGGCCAACATGGTGAAACCCCGTCTCTACTAAAAATACAAAAATTAGCTAGGTGTGGTGGCGCATGTCTGTAATCCCAGCAACTTGGGAGGCTGAGGCAGGAGAATCACTTGAACCTGGGAGTCAGAGGTTCTAGCCACTGCATTCCAGCCTGGTGACAGAGTGAAACTTCATCTAAAAAAAAAAAAATATATATATATATACATAGACACACACACACATATATATTTTATATCGTGACTCAGAACACAAACATATATGTAAGCACACACCCAAACAATAGAAACAAATCCTTTACAAAAAATTCCTACCGTGGCTGGGCACAGTGGCTCAAGCCTGTAATCCCAGCACTTTAGGAGGTCGAGGTGGGTGGATCACTTGAGGTCAGGGCTTCAAGACCAGCCTGGCCAACATAATGAAACCTCATCTCTACTAAAAATACAAAAATTAGCCAGGCATGGTGGTGCATGCCTGAAGTCCCAGCTACTTGGGAGGCTAAGGCAGGAGAATGGTTTGAACCTGCGGGTCAGAGGTTATAGTGAGCTGAGATTGTGCCATTGCCCTCCAGCCTGAGTGACAGAGAAAGACTCCATCTCAAAAAAAAAAAAAATTTCTACAGTTACTACATAAAATGCATTCTGCTATATATTTTAATATAGCATATTTAATATATAATTTATTAATATAACATATTTAGTACACAATACATTAATATATGTGATATATAATATGTTAGTATAACATATGTAATATGCAACATATTAATATAACATGCAAATGTTAATATACTATATTAATGTAATATATTAACTATATATTGATATAATATATTTAACATATATTTACTATATATAATTATATGTATATCATATATATGTATTATGTTTTAGAGACAAGGTCTCACTGTGTTGCTCAAGCTGGATATGTACTTCATAAATATGTATTATATTTTAGAGACAAGGTCTCACTGGGTTGCTCAAGCTGGATTTGAACTCCTAGGCTCAAATGATTTTCCTGCCTCAGCCTCTTAAGTGGCTGAGACTACAGGTGCCTGCCACCACACCTGGCTGCATTCTGATATTTTAAAATTAAAACAAAAAATATATGATGGGACTCACTAAATTGATTTTCAAACCTAAAGTTTGGAAAACATCCTTTTACATCGTGGCCAAATATGGCAAGTTTCTTTAGAGTCTTGCAGAACCTACTACAGTGATACCCAAGCCTGATTGCACATTAGAATCACTTGGAGAAGTGAAATTACTTTATTTAAAAAAAAAAAAAAAGAGATGACATAATTGAGATCGCTTTGAAAATTCTCATCTATAGGATCTGCAAAGGAAACCAGAAAGCTGTGTTTTGTTTTGCTTTGTTTTGTTTTGTTTTTTTTAGAGACGGGATCTCACCATGTTGGCCAAGCTGGTCACAAACTCCTGACCTCAAATGATCCACCCATCTTAGCCTCCCAAAGTGCTGAGATTACAGGCGTGAGCCACCGCGCCCGGCCAAAGCTGTGTTTTTATTAAATCTCCCCAGTTAATTCTGTCATGCAGCCAGATTTAGGAACAACCGATCTTACCACATACTACTTGTCTTTCCTTCATCACAGACAAATGTTTCTTGCTTCATGCATTTTCTTTTTTTGCACATTCATTTTTTTCTGCCTGTCATTTGGGCCCTCTGCCTACTGGAATCTTTCTGGGCCCATCTCAAATACCACTTCCTACTTATTCTTCCCACCAGAAGAACAGTCTCATTTCCTTAGACTTGCCACAAGTCTTAATTTGGGCTTAATTTTGCCACAAGTCTTAACTTGGGTAAGGCACGTCTCTTGCCTTACCTTACTATGCTTATCCTCCCAATTGTAAACAATCACATTATCATTGCCCCTTATGGGGAGAACAATGGCCTATTTAAAGTCAGAATTCAATAAATTTTCTTGAAATAGAATCTTCCATTCTGAGGCCAAGCTAGTTAAAAGAGAGTTTAAGCAACATCAGATTCTCTTATATTTTAATGTGGTTTCACGGACATGAATAGGTGAATGTTAAGCCTTTCTGCATGGGAAATTCTTGCAATTTAGCCTCTGGTTAGCTCTTTTTCAATATTCTTTTCATCACAGCCCTCCAAAGGAAGAGACAATGGCCAGATCTAAATGCCCATATCCAAAATAAACTAGGACTAAAATTCTCTCCATCCTATTTTATATTAGGCTCCCTTAAGAATTCCTAGTCCCTGTGACTGGATATTTCCAGGTCATGTCTTAGAATTTGAAGCAAATCAAACACCCTAAATGTTTTGCCATCTGATTTGACTGTGCGTGTACAGAGCACCGTTATAGTATTATGTTTTCCATTTTGCATGGGTATAAATTAAAGCACAGGGAAGATTTGATTAGCTCAAGATCCCGAGTGACTGGCAATGATGGGAATCAAGGCTTTCTCCCCAGATTCCTGGCCCAGTTCACCCTGTACCAAACCACAGGTATGTCGCCTTTTTGCTGATGAGGCCACACAACGTTCCTTCAAGGGGATACCCATTAGCTCTGGGAGGATGAAGGCATAAGAAGAGACTTCCAGAAAGTCATTTGGAGAGTTAGGGTAAGGCAATGATGTCCTGGAAGTTCTAGTAAGCATTTTAAAACATGGTTTAGAAAAATATGTGGTTAGTAAATACTTAACAGGGTTTGAGGATATTTATTTTAAATGTCAAGCCACTTTGCATTTATGGGAAATATACAGTCCTGCATGTCCATCTCTTACTCTGAGTGTAACACAGACAAAATGATAAAGCAATATCAAGTTTTTTAAAAGATACCACTTGAATTCCTAGGAAATGCTAAAATTTAAAATAATACCAATGATGAAACAAAGGTGATGGTGCTGGTGATCAAATTGCAGAACTGGGTATCAGAATCAGCAATCACTGGAAATTCTGGCCTCCAAATATATCTTGGAAGAGGGAAAATCACTGAGGATTCCCATGATATAATCAAGGTTCCAATGTCACCCCTATCCCACAGTGGACTCTCTGGTTGCTGAATCTGACCTTATGTGGAATAATAGGTATCTTGGGGCCTTTTCCTATTTTCATAACGTTTTGGTTGAATACACAAGTTCTATAACCCCTCCCACTCTTCCCCTTTCCTTGGGACACACTTATCACACTAATCTTTAAATTCCTTTCTCACTTCTTTTTCACCTTGGGTCCTTTGCAGTTATTGTTTCTCTGGGCTTGGGAGGACCTTCCGAGTGATCTTTAGGAGGCTGATCATGATTCTAATCCCAGCAGCATATCACCTTCTCAGAGAAGCTTTCTTTGACTCTCTAATACTGTAATGTTTTACTCCAGGGTTATCTGACACCAACGCCTCACCCCTGGTCAGTCTGGATTAGAGCATCCTATTTTATTTTCATTAAAGCATTTTTCTCTACTTGAATTTGTTAACTCATTCATTGTCTCTCTTACCCACTAGATAGTAAGCTTAGGGAAAGTAGAAGCCTTGTCTAACCTAGTCAAGGTTTTATCACCAGCACCTAGAACCTAGAGCAGTACCCTGGCATCTAGTTGTAAGGCCGGTAGCCTCGCCGGGAGCCGGATGGACAATACCCACCCCCTCTGCACCTGATAACAGTGTTATCACGTCCTACTCAGCGCCTGCCTTCTCCATGTGGGCTCCCCACACCCACTCCTGCATTCCACCCCTAGCCCCACACTCAGCACTAAATCATGCTCTCAGCCCAAAATTCAAAAATCCCGCCGAGAGCCTGACCAATGGCAGCTCACCAAGTCCGGGTCCAGTCTGTCTCTCTCTGTCCAATACAGGTGCCCATGCTTTGTTTCCTCACCGATCAATCTATTACCTTCTCCCGCCCACCTATCGATAGCCCCACTGGGCTACCAATGGCAGCTTGC